>JAURVB010011113.1:0-15584 GCA_033002965.1 Piper betle
TAGAAGCTACTCGTTGGGCTATCACGTACAGACTTTACAGAAGCGGATCTCAACCCTTCGTGGAGGCTTAAGATGGACACCGGGTTTGGTTTTCATAGAATGTGTGCAAAGTTGATACTATAATGGCAGATCTTAGACTTAATGGATTCCTATATGAACACCCCTAGTCGTAACAGAGGTAGAACCATCCTGCCGACTATGAACAGTGACTTTAAAAATACAATGATCACTCCCAACTGTAGAAGAAGCACACCTCCACTATAGTTTTGAGGTTGCAAGCTATTACGTGTATCATATTATTGCTACTTAGTTCAAGCAATTGACTTAGGTCTTATTATTAATTACATGAAGATGATGCGGGTATTTAAACAAGGGACATGGTTCCTATTTCATATACCCTACATGAGCAATAATTAAAGTGTTAGACAATTACACAGCATCATCGAGTATGAAGGCATCAAACCCAAATACCCGAACTTCATGTGGGTCTTCAATTAGTGTGAACCGTAAGCTCCTCCACCCATGTTACTCTAACACATAAACAGCTGTAGCCAAATATGTTTCGCGTACTTACTTAGCTCCTCATCATATTCCAGGACTTTGGAGCTTATATACCTTGCGGACAATGGTTAGCCTTTCCCTTAAGTATTATAACCTGACAATAAAAATCTAATAATATAAAGTGAAAATATGCTAGCACAACCATCATAACATAAATCTTAATCGTACAAGGTTTACATAGTTTGGGCATATGCTCGTTATATAGTCATACACAAAGACAGTTTAAACAAACAACATAACACATGGCCCCGCCACGACCACCACTGAGCCATCTGATCCATGCACCCAAGCCTGCCAGCGCCAAGGAACCTCACCTACATATAATAGAAAACCATGTCAGTAATCAAATAAATTTGATTACTGGTCCAAATAACTACTGGTAACATAACAAGCTGGAAAATGGGCATTCCATAACCCACAAGAACTTATGAAACTTCAAAATTGCATCACACTTGGTGATAAACAAACATACTTAAGCAAGTGTTGGCTCTCATGCACGGCTAATGTTCATATTCATACATACAACGCTTACACCTCACACCTTCCACATTACCCACCACGGTACTCGAGTGGCAAAAGGAATAGCTAAGTTAGTGCCACAAAATTCGGAAATGTGGTGCATTACGTAGTACCCTCATACACAGCACTACCTCAGGGTTTGAACGAGTACTAGTGCGATTCATACATATCTCCAAACCGCTCACTCTCTTATTCATCAAAACCGTAAAATACGCGTACTTATATAGGCTTAGGAAAGAGGCTTGTATCATATATTTTTGGAGCTTCAGTTTAAAACCCAACAAGGGGTCTCATCATTGTAGTTTTATTAAACATGTGTAGAAAACACGACTAAATGGCCTGACATCGAAGGGATCCGATAAAACGCCGCTAATGCCATCCTATGTCTAAAACACGGTTAAACTTGACACATAGGGAGTCAAGTAGAGATCAAGTAAAGGAGAGTCCTATGGACATGGATGAGTAGAGCTCCATATTCTAGTTGGTGAGCTCACCCGTGATACCTAGCATGGAGATGAAATCGAATAAGAATCAAGTTACATCAGCACGTAAAACAAGGCAAAGCTTCACACAAGCTCAACACTTAACATCACTTA
The DNA here is from genome assembly GCA_033002965.1 of Piper betle. Lineage (NCBI taxonomy): Eukaryota > Viridiplantae > Streptophyta > Magnoliopsida > Piperales > Piperaceae > Piper > Piper betle. Next base: position 1,677 of record JAURVB010011113.1, read on the forward strand.
ATTTTCTTAACTAGGTCCTAAGTAAAGTGTTGAACCATATTAGGTAACTTAATTAAGATTTTGGTTTCATGTTCATTTAGTGGATTTTAATCAATTCTAGGGTCTTACCAGATGATTTTTCGGATGGACGTAAAATCTCCAAATGGGTTGAAATTTTGATGGGCTATCCCTCACACTCTAAGGTTCATAGGTAAATTCCACCATGGCTGAATGGTCAATTAAGGGGAACAAGCGCCCATTAGCTCGGCCTTATAGGCTGGAACAGTGTTCCTGTGCTCCATACAAATTTTGTAACTATTGGTTCATTGGCTAGAGGACTCCAAATTGGGTTGGGTCAGTGGGCCTAGTTAGCAACACACGTAGCTTGAGTCCGGTAAGAGATAGGAGATATTTACTTTTAAATGAGACTCAAGAGGAGTTTACAAGTTCGGTCACTAGATGGGCTATTTCTAAAGTTATCTAGACCTTAAGATATATAAAATTTACAAATAAAATTGGGAACCTACCTAAATAGCCCCAAAATTGGTCACGGTGCTACAAAATATAGGGTAAGGTGTGTACCAAGTTTTAATGAAATCAACACCGTTAACCTATTTTAAGATAATTTACAACCTAAGTTTAAAACAAGGGTTTTCACCCAGCATTTTTACACTGTCCTGGCCAACATCGTCTAAAACATATCTAGATGATTTTTAACCATTCTCAAAATTTTCATCTTTTAAGTAGAAAATTAGTGAGATATCAAATAATTATACAAGATTTTATTAGTTTAAAATTTGTGGCTTGAAAAATCACACAATCACAAATTATGCTCAAAGTCATAAACACACATGAAATACAAGGCGTACTTATGGGTTATGTTCATGATTATTTAATTATTATATTTGGATTAAAATTTACCAAGAACTCATAAAATTACCATAAAAAATATGGTATGATGTACATTAACGGATCCTACAAGGTCAAAGAGTAAAAATTGAAGTAAATGGCTCTTATAACACTCTCACGGTCCAAGTTGCTACCTTTCCTCAGTTTTACCCCCATACATGCAAATTCTAGGTCAGGGCCGGTAAAACACCAAACAAAAATTTTTTAGATCTATATGTTGTGAGTGTAACAAAATAAGATTCTTGCAAATAGAACATTAGAATGGCAAGATATGATTTTTATACTGAAATGGTGAATATCAGTGACCTACATGCATTGAAAAAATCATATTTATTTATTTACATCTCCAAATAAGATGAATGTGTACTTAAACTTCTCCTAACATTCAGATATACATGATAACAAAATTTTAAAAATAAATTCATGGAATCACACCAGCAATACTCATCAAACAACGAGAAACAGTGGCAGCCCAAACCTGATGCGAACGACTGAAGACCGAGGGAGGTCTTTTGAGGCATCCAACCTGAAAGCCTACCAACCAAGGATGCTAGGAACATGGAGGTGGTTTCTTGGAGCTTTAAGGAGGTAGAAAAGGCCAAGGATAGTAGAAGAAAGTGGTTGGAGGTGAGGAAGGAAGGAGAAATGGTGAAAAGGTGAGGGAAGGGGTAGAATTTATAGAAAAAGGGTGGTTGGTTTGTGATGTATATGCATGCTTACCATACCTAAAGAGGTATGAATTAGATAAGGAGGTATGGGTTGGCTTAATGATATCATAAGGGTATGGGTGTCATACCTATAGAGGTATGGGTGCCATTCCTATAAAGGTATAGGTGTCATACCTATAGAGGTATAGGTGTCATTCTTATAGAGGTATGGGTGTCATTCCTTAGAGGTATGGGTGTCATACCTATAAAGGTATGGCTGTCATACTTATAGAAGCATGGGTGTCATACCTATAGAGGTATAGGTGCCACACCTATAGATATATGGGTTGGGTTAGTTAAAGAAGTATGGGTTGGGTGAGCAGAAAGAGGTATGGGTTGGGTTATGTCAAAACCCAAAAACCTAAAGTTTTACCCTAAAACGATCTGGCCTACCTCGGGAATTGCACTGCAAGTCCCAAAAGGGGTTAGGTCAGGCCTCAAGGTTAGCAAACACAAGACAAGCAGAAAACAGACGCACATGGGATGTGGTCCTAACATCTAAATATATACGATTAAATTGGACCAATCATGAAAAAGCTGGGCATGCTACATCCAACTAAGCATACTAAGCACTGAAGGAGGTTATGGTCGACCAACTTATACCATACCACATACTAACCACGGCAAGAAGGATAGGACCCTACTAACCTGATTCAAGTAACAACTGAACAACAGTAAAAACCCTTGGGTGGACAGCCCGGGTTTAGAACCTGCCCCAATTAGAAAAATTCCGCCCCAGAATTTCTTAAGGGGTCACACACACATAAACATGTTATAACACACAACATAAAACATACAATAGCACTCAACCAAAACACGGAAGGTTGCTAATACTTCGAGTTGTCGTCATCCACAGGGAAGACTCTGGGAAATGTTGCTGCATCACATCCTCAAGTTCATAAGTGGCCTCCTCACCATTCGTAGCATACATCCTACCCTGCTGCTCTGGCCTGTCACCTTGTGTTGGCCCCTCATCATGTGCCACATCTTGTGTCGGTGCTTGTACAATGTCCAAGGCAGCTAGACCAGCTTTCCTCTGTTGACCTTGACCTCAATCCCTTTGGCCCTGTCGGTCTCTCTGGCCTTGGTGGCCCTGCATCCATTGCTGCTGGTCGCGTCTCCCCGCTGCCCTTCAGGCTGGGCTGGTGGTTCGGCAAGAAGTGGGCGCCATGGCAGTGTAGGTAGTCCTTGCTACTGCAGCTGCTAGGGCCAGTACTTCTGACGCTACTGCCTTAGGCACTCAGCTGCATTGTGCCCCGTGTCTCCGCACACAAAGCATGCGCCACTAGTTCTCCTGCAGGTGCCCTGATGGTGTTTTTGGCACTCAAATAGACCAGGTACTCCAGAAAATCACCTTGCTGCCCTTGGAAGGTTTGCATATGTTGGGGAAACCTCTGCACATATTGCCCCTCAACTATGTACACTGTCACTCCAAAACCTGTCCTCTATCTCTGCGGCTGTGGGCCCTGCTGATCTTGTGCTTTGTTCTTCTACCCCTTATTGCTAGACAATGCGGTGTCCTTGGCTTGATGGTGTGAGTCATGGGCATGCTCGCACTCTAGTGCCCACATGATGGCCTCTGCAAGAGTTGCGCAAGAAAATGTCGCCACAATAGCTCGCAAACTGATGCATAATCCCGATACAAATTGGGAAGCCCTCTAGGAGAAGCTACCCGGGCAAACCTCTCCAGCATCAGGAACCTAGACTGATACTTTGCTGTGGACATGTCCTCCTGCTACGTCAAAGACAGGAACTCCATCTTATTCTTTGCTCTAAGAGTGGAGGCAAACTACTGGGAGTAAAAGACCTCCCTTAACTCGTCCCATGTAATATGCTCAAGGGCCCTGCCCTCCAGAAAGGCTGTGTGGGCAGAGTCCCACCAAAGTCTGCCCATGCTCTACATAGCCCCAGTGACTACACGCACCCATAGTTCTAGGGGTCATCCCAAGTGTATCAACACTGATCTAGCCACATCAATCCACTCTAACATGACCTTGGGATTCATGCTCCTGTAGAATAGATATCCCTCATTCTTCAGGAAGAGCTCAACATCCCAACACTCCCTAGTGTGATGGGCCTTGTAACGACCCGCCCGAACCGGACCGGGTGTTACCTAAAAATATAATTGATGTAACAATAACATTCTAGAACATGATTCATATTACAACAAATAAGTCTAGAAAATCATAAAAATAAATCATGTTCTAATAGCATGTGACAATACGTAAAAATAAACTAACTCAAAATCCCACAGTCTCGGACCGTTTCCCATAACCACATTTATAACGTGAGAGAATAAAAGGAAGTCCAATTATTATCGATTCACCATACCTAGGTTGGTAAAAGAACCACCAACCACACTCTTAATCTTCAGTCCAAAGTTGTTCACCTGCGGAGGTAATTCTGCGTTAGTGATAAAACCACTAAGCCACATAATTAAATTAAACAAGTCAATATAATCCCTATTATCATTTCACAAGTCTTTTAGTTGTTATGATCCTATGCTGAGCCCTTAATATGATGGGAGGGGTGGCCACCCCATCCAGCTACCATCCCATGCATGCGCACACACGCTACGTGGCCCACTGCCTATAGTTACTGATATTTGCCATTGACTCACCCTCTCAGTATTACAAATACATAATGAGCCTTCATGTGCCACTGCACCTTGTCACTCCATTCGGCATGGGGGTAGGTATTTAATCTTTCAGGGGGTGCTGCCTTGTGCCAAATTGAGTCGACCCTGGTTGCGTTCCAGCGCATGGTGGTCAGATACTCAAGTCGACCAAGACTCCCACATAGTAATTTGAAAGGGTACGGCCCCGTGTCGGATTGAGTCAATTCCTTAACACCGGTTGCACTTGGTGCTTGGTGGTCGAATCTGGGCTCAGGCCGACCAGGGTTGCCAATAAGGGAAAATACAACATTTCAAATAATTATACGGACCTAGAAAGTTCGTAAGTGAACCTGCAACCGTGACCAACGATCATAATCTAAACAAGAACATAAAATTATATATAAGTATAATTTTATTCGAATAGAAATGCATGACACTAAATAACTACTATATATATCACTATTAAAATTCTACAATATTAAATATTAAATTATTCATGTGATATAATCATTTAAACCCTACTTTACATTTTAAATTAATTATCTAAATCATAATTAACACTTAACGAATAATAAAATAATTATTAACTTATACACAAATATTTAATTACTATTATTAGTATATTTTTCTTTGAGAGGATAATTACTTAACCACAGTCTTGATAATTTAGTTTACGGTTTTAAATCTTTAATTAATTAAGTCGTTCGATCAAATTATTTAAAATAATTTGTATTATCCTAATTCAAAGATATTACTAATACAATTATTTTAAATTATTTAACTCAATACAGTTTCGAACTTTATTTATTTTCATTAGGTTATTTAAGTTTAACGCTTGTGATTTTTACCCGATTATAATTTAATAACCCATTTTCTACCTTACTGACTCGTTATTAAAATAATCACTTTATTTACCTAACATTAAATTTAATATGGTAAAGGTAAAATCTTTATTTTATTAATTACTTATAATCCTCCGATTTAATTTAATCGCTTGTAGTACGCCGATTAATTATCGATCATTTATCATTACCGTATTTTTTATTACTCGTGGTGATTTCGTACAATAATTAATTAGTTTAGTAACTTTACCCATAACCCATTAAAATGATTATTTTTAAAGATTTATTACGAGTTAGTATTATTTTTAATTCGAGTCGGTATCGAGTCAACCCATATTTACAAAACTTCCATCTTCTTCTTCCCCAATGTCCTCTTCTCCAAATTCCATCCTTGCACCCAAAAACCAAACCTATCCTTCTTCTCCTAGCCTCAAGTCCACTTCTTTCTTGCACCTTGCTCCAATTCAAAGGTTCAACAACCTCAGGCAGGCCTCAAAACAGTAAGGATCAGCCACCTTTGGACATTCCAGGGAGTATGGTCATTCTCCCCACTTCTGCACGTCGCCGCCATGAATTATGGCGAGAAGGTCATCCGTTGTGGCCTGTGCCGGTGGCCTAAACTGCTGTAATGGACCCCTTATGTTGTCGACGAAGAACAACCGGCGTCTACCCTTTGAACTTGCCATGACAGCGTCTGTTTCAGATGAATGCCGCCATCTCCGCCCATAACTAGGTGTAATTTTGCCACACATCGGGCAGCAAGGGTCCAGGCGAGCCATCCCTTCAACCCAGTAGCCAGAGAGGTCGTCGGGGTTGTGAGCGGCTGCCTTGCAATTGTTTAAAGTCACCCATCCTTTCCCAAATTCTTGCACTCGTCGGCCATGGCGAATTTCAGTTTCTAGTTTAGTTTAAGTTGTTTATTGTTGATTTTAGACTTTCTTTCTCATGTTTATCAAGCTTATCATCAATTAAAAATATGCACGCATGAAAATTAAGAATAGCGGGATAGGAAGAATACCTAAGCAAGGAAGAAGCCGGCTCCGAAAGAGGAGAAGGAAATGAGAGAATAAGGTGAAGATGACTCCCCCTCACAAAATATTAAATAAAAATGAAGGCTAGGGTATGTGAAAACACCCCAACACCCGTATTTCATTTAACCGGGTAACCGGGTAAATAATAAAATATATTAATTAACCGGGTAAGATTAACCGGGTAGAGAATATAATATAAATAATAATAATAATTCTCCAACATTCGATCCTTTCCAAACTGAGTCAAATATATATTTTTTTTTCACAGTCTTTACAATCTCCCCAACTTAGAAATATTTCGTCCCCAAAATATTATACTGGGCACAAGGACAATCATGATTAATTATTTATTCGATATCGGTTCATGCTAGTACAATTACAAGAATCTTATGCTACGAATATGCTAGGGTATTTCCTTGCCACTTCTTGTTCAGTTTCCCATGTAGCTTCCTCTAGCCCCTGATTTTTCCACAATACTTTTACCAAAAGAATTTTCTTGTTCCTGAGTGTCTTTATTTCCCTTGCCAGGATGTGAATCGGTTTTTCCTCATAGGTTAAATTTGATTGTAGCTCTAAGTCTTCAAAATTTGTGATTATATGATCTTCATCTCATACATATTTCTTTAGCATTGACACATGGAAACATTGTGCACGCCAGCTAGGCTTGGTAGTAATGCTAGTCTATACGCACAATTTCCAACTCGATCCTAGATTGGGAACGGTCCTATGAATCTTGGCTTCAACTTCTCGGATGTTCTAAATCTGATCACCACCTTCCTAGAAGATGTCTTTAGGTACATGAACTCCCCAACTTGGAACTCTAGGTCCCTCCTTCGTGAATCAACATAACTCTTCTGTCGATCCTGAGTTGCCTTAAGCCTTTGCTGAATGAGTTTTACCTTTTCAGTTGCTTTCCTCACCATCTCTGGCCCGACTATAACTACATCAGTAGCCTCCAACCATCACAATGGACACCTGCAGGGCCTACCATATAAGGCTTCAAATGGTGCCATCCCTATACTGGCTTGGTAAGAGTTATTGTAGGTAAATTTAGCCAAGGCTAAGTGTTTCTCCCAGTCACCTCCCCAGTCAAGAATGCAAGCTCTTAACAATTCCTCCAAAGTTTGAATAGTCCTCTCACTCTGACCAACAGTTTGGGGATGAGATGTTGTACTCAACTTGATTTGGGTCTCATGGCTTTTTCAAAAGCTTCCCAGAAATGTGAGGTGAATAGGGGATATCAGTTAGAGACTATCTCCTTTAGAATCCCATGCTACTTCACAATGTTATCGACATACAATCTTGCCAGGTATTCTGCAGTTGTCATTGATTTCGTGGGGATGAAGTGAGCTACCTTGGTTAGTCGGTCCACAACCACCCATATGAAGTCATGCTTCCTCTGTGTCCTTAGGAGCTTCGCAATAAAATCGCATGTTACACTCTCCCATTTCCAAGTTGGTATTTCTAAAGGTTGCAATAGTCCTTCAGGTAGTTGATATTGGGCTTTGATCTGTTGGCAAGTCTGACACTTGGAGACAAAATCCACAACATCCCTCTTCATCCTAATCCACCAGTAGGTTCGCTTTAAATCCTGATACATTTTAGTAACTCCAGGGTGTATCGAGAACTTTAAGTGATGAGCCTCCTCCAAGATATTCCGCCTCAGTGCATCATCCTTGGGTACACACAACCTTCCTCTAAATCTAATCACACTATTTGAGTCAACTATAATGTCAGGAATCTTGTCCAACATTTCATTCAGCTCCTCATCACCCATTTGTGCTAGTTTAACACGATCAACTAAATCATTAGAAATTAACCTTGTTAGTTGCTCCACAGGGTTAAAGGCACCACATTTGCTGACAAGGCCCAAAGTCTAGCTAGCTGCTAACCTTTGTCCACCTTGCCCTTCTGACTCAACGCGTTTGCTACCACATTCACTTTCCCTGGATGGTATAAGATTTGGAAGTCGTAGTCCTTCAAATATTCTATCCACTGCCTCTATCAAAGGGTAAGGTCATTCTGGGTGAAGATATACTTCAAACTCTGGTGGTCAGTGAAGACTTCGAACTAAGTTCCATACAAGTAGTGTCTCCAAATTTTCAGGGCAAAAACCACTGCTGCCAGTTCCAAGTCATGGGTTGTATAATTTTGCTCATGAATCTTCAATTGACGAGAGGCATAGGCCACCACTTTACCTCCCTACATAAGGACACATCCTAAACCCAACAGCGACGCATCACTGAAGACTACAAATCGTTCATTACAATTTAGCAATGTCAAGACTGGTGCAGTTGTTAGACTCTTCTTTAGAGACTGGAAACTCTCCTCACACTTACTACTCCATTCAAACTTGACTCCCTTCCTTGTAAGTTTGGTCATCGGTGATGCTACTAAGGAGAATTCTTTAATAAATTACCTATAGTAACCTGCTAAACCAAGAAAGCTTCTGATGTCAGTGACTGACTTGGGTTGTGGCCAATTAGTGACTACTTTCACTTTTGATGGATCCACTGCAACTCTGGCCGTTGAGATAATATGACCAAAGAAGCTTACCTCCTTCAACCAGAAGTCACACTTTGAGAACTTGGCGAATAGGTCGTGTTCTCTCAGAACTTGAAGAGTAATGGATAGGTGCTTCACATGCTCTTCTTCATTATTTGAATAGACCAAGTATGTGTGGAACACTGTGTTCATGTGTGACATAAAGGCCGCTGGTGCATTTGTTAGACCAAAGGGCATGACCAGAAACTCATAATGTCCATATCGTGTTTGAAAAGCCATTTTCTGTATATCTGACTCCTTTACTTGCAAGTGGTGATAACCAGACTGCAAGTCTATCTTAGAAAATACTCTAGCTGTTTTTAGCTAATCAAACAAGTCATCAATCCTCGGTAAGGGGTACCGATTCTTGATGGTCACTTGATTGAGTTATCGATAGTCAATACACAGTCGAAGTTATCCATCTTTCTTCTTCCCAAAAAGAACAGGGGCTCCCCAGGGTGAGTACTTGGTCAAATGAAACCTACCTGCAACAACTCTTCTAGTTGACTCTTTAAGAGTTCTGCTGGAGCCATGTGGTATGGTGCTTTAGAAATTGGTGTTATTCCATGTGCTAGGTCAATGGCGAACTCCACTGCCCGCTTAGGAGGTAACCCTGGAAGTTCGTATGGGAATACATCGGGAAACTCTGCTACCACAGGAATCATGGACAACTCTTTCGGTTTTGACTTAGACTCAACTAAGTTAGCCAAAAAGGCTTTACAACCCTCACCAAACAACTCGACTGCCGCACTTGATGGTGGTGGGGCACAGATAGAGCCCTCAACGCATTTTCGGTAATGTCTATCCAGCTCTCCGACTTCATTGGATCGATCCCTCCAATAAATGCCTCAACTCCATTCTTCCTGAACTTTTCCATAGTGTAAAGGTCATTGTCATCAACAGCTAGCGGCACCACTTGTCGGACTACCAGTAGCACTGGGTTTGGATGCTCCCCTTGCTCGCCCGGGTTTGCAAACCCTGCCTGCCCTTGGGCACTTCCCTGACCACCGTCTGGGGTGATTATGGGATCCGCTACTGAGTTTGAGGCTCCATTCCTTGTTACCACTCCTGGTAACCGCTGAACAGATATTCTGAACCACAGAATTTGTATTTTCTGAAGCCTGCCTGAGTCCCTGTATGGCCGTCAGGATCTGGGCCAATACATTCTCATTGTTCGAAGTCGACTGAGTAGATTGGTTCGACTATCTACGAGTGCCTACCATTTGAAATGTAGAAAATTTTTCCCATCATGATTCATTTATATGTTCTTTTTCAGTTATGACTTAGGTTTATTAGCAAATGAATTTGTTGATTAATAACATAAAACATCGGGAAAAGATAAGTATTGGACTTTTCAACAAGGTGCTTGAGTCATAAAGTGTGAGCTAGTAGGAAACCGTGCTCTAATACCACCTGTAACGACTCGCCCGAACCAGACCAGGTGTTACCTAAAAATATAGTTGATGTAACAATAACATTCTAGAACATGATTCATAATACAACAAATAAGTCTATCTTCTTCTTCTTCTTAATTCATAATTTGAGTCAGCTATCGAGTCAACCCATATTTACAAAACTGCCATCTTCTTCTTCCCAACGTCCTCTTCTCCAAACTCCATCCTTGCACCCAAAATCCAGACCTATCCTTCTTCTCCTAGCCTCAAGTCCACTTCTTTCTTGCACCTTGCTCCAATTCAAAGGTTTAGCAACCTCAGGCAGGCCTCAAAACAGTAAGGATCAGCCACCTTTGGATGTTGCATGGAGTATGGTCGTTCTCCCCATTTCTGCACATCGCCGCCATGAATTCCGACGAGAAGGTCATCTGCTGTGGCCTGTGCCAGTGGCTTGAACTGCTGTAATGGACCGCTTATGTTGTCAACGAAGAACAACCGGCGTCTACCCTCTGAACCTGCCATGACAGCGTCTGTTTCAGATGAACACCGCCATCTCCACCCATAACCAAGTGTAATTCTGCCACCCATCAGCAGCAAGGGTCCAGGCGAGCCATCCCTTCAACCCAGCCGCCAGATAGGCCGTCGGGGTTGTGAGCGGCTGCCTTGCAATTGTTTACAGTCGCCCATCCTTGCCCAAATCCTTGCACTCGTCGGTCATGGCGAATTTCAGTTTCCAGTTTAGTTTTAGTTGTTTATTGTTGATTTTAGACTTTATTTCATATGTTTATCAAGCTTATCATCAATTACAAATATGCATGCTTGAAAATTATGAATAGCGGGATAGGAAGAATACCCAAGCAAGGAAGAAGCCGGCTCCGAAAGAGGAGAAGGAAATGAGAGAATAAGGTGAAGATGACACCCCCTCACAAAAGTATTAAATAAAAATGATGGCTAGGGTATGTGAAAACACCCCAATACCCATATTTTATTTAACTGGGTAACCGGGTAAATAATAAAATATATTAATTAACCGGGTAGAGAATATAATATAAATAATAATAAAAATTCTCCAACATTCGATTATTCCCAGACCGAGTCCAATATTTTATTTTATTTTTCACAGTCTTTACAAGTCTGCTCTGGGCCCCTGACTGCTAGAGACCTCTCCAACAACAAAGCAATGGGTTCTAGCCGTCTCCGCCTCACTATCAGCCTGCCCAAGGGGCGAAACTCCCACTCGCATCCCTAGGGCTGGGATCTCATATAGCTTTATAGCCGACTGCACAGGTGGAATATGGGGATGCTGAGCTGCTGGTGGTGGCAGCAGTGGTACTTACTCCAGCTGAGAAGCCTCAGAAGGTGTCTCTTCACTTGTTGGCCTCTTCTCCAATATGGCCACAAGCATGGCCATCTCCTGGACTGTATCCAACAACTGGGTTATCTCCTAACGGGACCGTTATTAGTCCTCCATGACTCTCATCTGCTCTGCCCTCAAGGCCTACTATTCCTCTAGCATAACCCTAATTAGCTCTTTGTCCGGGGATCTGCTACCAGCTCCTGCACGAGAGATGGGGATCGCCTATTAGGGAAAAGCTTGTGGCGTAGCAGTGGCCTACCTCGGTGTCCTCCTCCATCTGCTCAGACTATATAACTACTACCACTAACCACAAACTAAGTGACACAAATGGCTTGCAAACTACAGCTCGCAAACTGCTAAACACAAACTAACTACTGGAAACACCAAAAAGGAGGTTAGTGAAAGCACACACAAAGACTTACCTGCCAGCTAGGCTATGGATCGGCACAGGGTGGGGGGGGTGTTTAAACAGTAAAACCACATACAACATATAAGCATACAACATATCATACAGGCAAATCATACAGCACATGCACACAACACACGCATCCCTTAAGTGTGCTGCCTTAATAGTCCAAGAGGTTGGCTCTAATAACAAGTTGTAACACCCAAATTTGACCCGCAGGGACGGACCGACTCGTAATATTATAATTTGGAAGCTACTCGTTGGGCTATCATGTACAAACTTTACGGAAGTAGATCTCAACCCTTCGTGGAGGCTTAAGACAGACACCAGGTTTGGTTTTCCTAGAATGCGTGCAGAGTTGATACTATAAAGGCAGATCTTAGACTTAAACGATTCCTATATGACCACTCCTAGTCGTAATATAACTAGAACCATCCCGACGACTATGAGTGGTGACCTTAAAAATGTGATGATCACTCCCAACTGTAGAAGAAGCACACCCCCGCTACAATTTTGAGGTTGCATGTTGTTACGTTTATCATATTCTTACTACTTAGTTCAAGTGATTGGCTTAGGTCTTCTTATTAGTTACATGAAGATGATGCGGGTATTTAAACAAGGGTCATGGTTACCTGTTCCATATACCCTATGCGAGAAATAATTAAAGCATCAGACAATTACACAGCATTTTTGAGTATCAGGGCATCAAACCCAAATACCCGGACATCACGTGGGTCTTCAAGTAGTGTGAACCATGAGTTCCTCCACCCACATTACTCTAACATACAAACAGTTGCAGCCAAATATGTTTCATGTACCTAACTTAGCTCCTCGTCATGTTCCAGGACTTTGGAGCTTATATACCTTATAAACAATAGTTAGCCTTACATGAAAGTATTATAACTCCACAATAAAATCTAATAATATAAAGTTAAAACATGCTAGCACAACCATCATAGCATACATCTTAACTATACAAGGTTCACATAGTTTGGGCATATACCCATCATATAGTCCTACATGAAATACATGGTTAAAAGAAAACAACATAATGCATGGCCCCCGCCACCACCACCACCACTAAGCCGTTTATCCATGCACCTAAGCCAGCCAATGCCAGGGAACCTCACCTACATATAATAGAAAACCATGTCAGTAATCAAATAAATTGGATTACTGGTCCGAATAACTATTGGTAAAATAACAACCTAGGAAATGGGTATTCTATTACCCACGAGAACTTATGAAACATAAAAATTGCCTCACACTGGGTGATAAGCAAACATACTTCAGCAAGTGTCAGTTCGCTTCCACGGCTAATGTTCATATTCATACATACAGCGCTTACACCCTCACACCTTCCATATCACCCGCCACGGTACTCGAGTGGTATAAGAAATAGCTAATTTAGTGCCACAAAATTTGGAAATGTGGTGCATTACGCAGTACCCTCATACACCGCACTACCTCAGGGTTTGAAGGAGTACTAGTGCGATTCATACATATCTCCATACCGCTCACTCTCCTATTCATCAAAATCGTAAAATGTGTGTACTCATATAATAGGCTTAGGAAAAGGCTTATATCATATATTTCTGAAGTTCCAGTTCAAAAACCAACAAGGGGTCTCATCGTTGTAGTTTTATTAAATATGTTTAGAAAACATGACTAAATGGCCCAACATCGGAGGGATCCGATAAAATGCGGCCGATGTCGTCCAACGTCTAAAATACTGTTAAACTCGACACACAAGGAGTCAAAGCAGAGATCAAGCACAGGAGATTCCTACGGACCTGGACGAATAAAGCTCCGTATTCTAGTCGGTGAGCTCACCCGTGATACATAGCATGGAGATTGAGCCGAATAAGAATCGGGTCACAATAGCACGCAAAACAAGGTAAAGCCTCCACACAAGCTCAACACTTAACATCACTTAATTTTCTTAACTAGGTCCTAAGTAAAGTGTTAACCCGTATTCGGTAACTTAATTAAGGTTTTCATTTCATGTTCACTAAGTGGGTTTTTAATTATGTAAAGACCCAGAAAATATATATATATATATATATATATATATATATATATATGTGTGTGTGTGTGTGTGTGTGTATATATTCGACGCGGT
>JAURVB010011114.1:0-29209 GCA_033002965.1 Piper betle
AGCCAATGTTAAGTCTACGAAAGACTATGATCCTGGCTATGACAGGATTTCTGCAGTATTGACTACGGTGTCAGAGGTATCCTATATATTTGGCTTCGTGTATGTTCATCTTTCTTATATGGTGATTGTTGATATGTACTTAGAAGTTAGATGTATGGAAGTAGTGATTAATTCTGTTCTATTATCCCATGTTTTTGTTTCTCTGATGTGCTACTTTTTATTTCACTTTGTAGTCTTTGTGCAACCTTGAAGTGTACCTCGCCTTCTGCAGTCATGTTTCGTTCTGCAGTGATAAATACTGGATTTCTTATATCTGGCAGTCATGTAACTCCATTGGCAATGAAAGCAGATGATCCTACGGAAGTGATTTGGAACATCATGCTTTACTGATTACTTTGAAGTTCTTTTCCAAAACACTAAGTGCAGAATATTTTGGAAATCAATTGGTGCTGCAAATTCCACGCTTCTGGTTTGTGTAATAGCTGAGATAAAATGGTGATGCTTATGCTATTATATTTATTTGATGCAGGTAAGAAATCATCCAATAAAGCCGCAGTCACCTGATAAATCGGGAACTGCTATCCTAGCCAAAGAAAGATCTGCGAGCTTTGTAATAACAATAAAACTAGTCTACCAGGGAAGAAAAGGCATATCAGTTCCGTTCCCAAAAAAACAGAGAAAGTTATGGATTACTTACCAAGTAGATAAGCTGTTTTTTTAAACAAGAAAAAAGTTGTATCACTGATAGTCACTATTATTTCAGGGAAAGAAAATTTTCTACCCAGAGGCAGAGAGAGGAAGAATAGAAAATCCAATTGCTTTGCCTACAGATAGCAAATTTAATGTGAGAAGCCATACAAGTGGGGTAGAGTGTTTCACAAGGTCTTGGGTGCGGGAGGTGATGGTGGACAAGATCGTTGGTTGGCAAGTGCAGGTAGACTTGGGCAATCGTCTACCCAAACCACTTATTTCCAAGGTATCCTCCTACTTTTTAAATTGCAAGTGGTGATATAATGGTTATTTATTATTTATTTATCCATAAATATCGAAGAAAATACCACGAAAGAAATACCTCTATTATCACATCACATTTGATGCTCATATTCATACATAGTTTTAGAGATTTCAAGTGCATCAATAAATAATAAATAAAGAAGCAATGCAGCAGTTGCCTCCAACAATTCTGAATTCCTGAATAACAACATATTAAAATCAGGCAACAATTAATGGTAGTTGCCTCCAACAATGCAGTAGTTATCCTCCTCTGAATAGTGGAAGGAGTGAGTTCTTATCCTCCTCTGAATCCCATGTTAATTCATCCCACCATCTTTGGCTCCCCTTTATCTCTTGCAGTGACTCTTTACTTGCTTGGATTACACCCCTCGGCAGTCTTTTCAGTCGTTCACAGTATCTGACCTCCAATATCTGAAGACTAGGGAAGCAGAACGCATCGTTGCAAACAATTTTGAGCATATGACATCCACGTATAAGGATAATACGCAATGCAGAAAAAACAATGCCCGATCCTCCTGAAATCTTGAAAATCTCTTCCAATTGAAAGCAACTTCTTACTGCAAAAACTTCTAGTCTTGGTAGAGGCCAACCCAAGTAGGCAAATCCCAATTTGGTACAGCTAACGATGCTAATGATCTTCAGGTACTGAAGTGAGTTTTTGGGCTCCATAGACACCCGAAATTCTATCAATTTATTCAAACCCAATAATAACATGACTGTGAGACTACAAAGAGTGTTGGCTTTGGGTTTGCACCCTTGTTCTTCCTCTATTACAACCTCTCTCATTTCACTGTCATCAATACGGAGGGATTTAATCCTGTCCATGCTCCCCACCTCCTGTATAAGCCGAAACGACTTATATGCATGTCTATTGTCTCCAAATGGGAAACACACCTGGCCAGCTTAGGAGAGTGGCCTAATCCCTTCATAAAGGATGCGGTACTGATGGATAGTTGGAGATCCTCCAAACATAGGAGGCTTTCAAGTTCACTAACTCTGACCCCTAAGCCTTCCACGCCAGTAATTGAAAGATTACTCCTTCGAAAGATAATTTAGGTGTGAAGGCTGGAAAATTTAAGATCAATAGCCTTAAGCTCCCCAGCTCTGACAACACCTCAAGTGATGCAAAGATAGCATTAGATAGATTTAGACAACGAAGATCACTTAATCTCCCGATTGAACGTGGCAATTCACACTCATACCCTCCATAGACATGCAAAACCCTGAATTTGTTCATGACTTCAAGCATATCATTTGTGAAAAGTGTCACACCTTCGCCTGTCGTTATCATTATGGAGAGATTAGGAGCTGATTTGCCGAAATGTGCTAGTTTCATTTTTTTCGTGTTTCCATTGAATCGTCTTCTCCAAATGTTGTGAGGCCCAACCTAGCTTCCTTCCCACTGATTTTCCAAATCCACATCTTCCTTTGCTGATTTTAAATTCGTCTTTTCTGATCCATAAAACCATATCACGGAGAACATCATGCATTACAACTTTCCATTCGTTGTTCATTTTATTCAAGATTGCGGAAGTCTCACCTTTTCCATCTTCAACTTCTTTCAGCAAGCTGGCTTTTATTAAATCTCGGATGATAGTGTATCCCTTGTCACGAGCAGCATCAATGTTGTCGCATGCGTCATCAAACAGCCCGCCCCCTATCCAACACCAAACAAGGTCAAATGTTTCGATTATCCAATCTTCACGGAACAACGCACAATAGCAGAAACATTCCCTTATGTTATCGTTCTTTAGGCTATCATAACTAAGCTTCAAACGGGAATATAATTTTTCTTCACTGCTTTCAAATCCGGGTGCATGTTTTTCAAGAGTGTTTTTGGCATCACTCCACTTCGAGACTGTATATTTTGTGCTCATTGCCGTTCCAATCACTTTAAGTGCTAATGGTAGGCCCCCACAATGTTGGCAAATTTGCTCGGCCAACTCTTCTATCTTAGGATCGGATGCGAGGATGGATTCACCGACTTTTGCCGTAAATAATGCCCGTGCTTCATTGGGATCCAAACAATTGATTGGAACTTTTTTGGCTTGCATTCTATCGCAGACACCTTCAAAACGACTGGCAATCAAAATCATGGATTTCACATCGTTATCTCCACTTGGAACTCCGAGACTGATCAAATCCAATGGTTCCCATACATCATCTAGCAATAACACGTATCTTTTGACTATAAGAAAATCACGTATTTTGCTTTCCATCTCATGTGGTTTGTCATTGTTGCCATCTATCCCACACCTCTTCATAATACTTTGTTGAATTTCACCAATAGTGAAGTCCTTGGAAACGATGACCCAAATGATGAGCTCAAAATCACTTCCCTTGAAAGAATTGTTAATTCTCCTTAAAAGTGTTGTTTTGCCAACGCCTCCCATCCCATGCATGCCAATTCTTACCACTTGCCCATTTCTAATGAGGCATAACACCCTAGCATAAACTTCATCTTGCCCAATGGTGGGAACTTTAGCTTGTTCAACCAGAATTGTCGGACGAGATGGATCCACCACATCTTCAAAAGATCGTCCTTCAGATATGAGTTCTTTTATTTCCTTTAACAAGTTCTCCGCTCTTTCACTCAACTGCATCCAACGCAATTTTATATGATTACCAGAATTTTCCATCTCTTCAAAGTCTTTTTGGATGGCACTCACGTGCTTTTTTTGCTCGGAAACTCGCTTAATCCACCCTTCAACTTGACGTTTAGGTAGTAACAAACGCTCCCTCTTAGTAGTCTCAACCTTGGAATTAATGTCTGCTTCCAGATCCCAGAGTTTATTGGTTTCCTCTTGTATAGACCTTATATTCGTCTCAATGGGGGAAGATAGGTTTGGATCAACCACTGGGCCATTGGAGTACTCTTTTCCATCATTGCTTAGCTTTGCAACTTCTTCTTTATGTTCAAGAACTACTCTTTTTCCGAGCTTGTATCTAGTCCAACAATTTGGGCAGCGAACATTACAACTATAGTTCAATGGCAGTTGGAAATCAACAGCGACCTTTGCTTTGAAGTCTCGTACTCTTCTTTGCCATCCATCAACTTGATTATTCACATGTTGACATCTTTCACGTGCTATAACAACCTTACCATCAACATCTGCGCACACTTCGTTTAGTTTGCCCATCTCAACTTCTAATCTCCTCATCTCACTTTTCACGCTTGTGGCATAGCCTGTCTGGTTACTTGCCCATTTGAGGACATCGGACACCCAGCCAAGGAAGGGACTTACACAGTCCATTGCTGTGACCTGTAGAGTTGATGCAACTTGAAGATGTTAAAGCAAGTAATGATACTCTTTGATATTCCAAGAAAATTTACTATTTTAATGCAATATTTTCTTTATATATATATATATATATATATATATATATGGAATTGTTACAGCGAGAACTTAATAACTTCAGAACCCACTCACCATTAAATCTTATCTATTGGTCTAGTAACAAATTGAGTACATTTTTGAAATTTAATTATTATAGTTTATATTGCTTCATTCTTTAACATTTTTTCCTGTCATTTCTAAATGTTAATTCCTCATGTATAATAATGCAAATAAATAGAAAGTATAACTTTAAAACCTGTGCCGTTTGCTCTAGGGTCAAGTTGGTTCGGTCTTTACTCGGAACAGGTTTGTTGGTCCGGCCCTTCTTGCCATGGTTCCAGTATAGTGTACTATGTGTTCGTCTGACCCTAGTCTCCTTCGGTTTCTGTACCCTCGTTGGATGCTACGTGTCAGACTTTTTTTTGTTTAGTCGAGTCTAGTTTAGTTAGACATTAAAACCGAATCCCTCGTGAGTCTGGTGTATGTGTCTTGTTGCATGTTTGGGCCCCTTCTGGACAATCCTAGCCCCTCTGGGACCTATTGCACTACTCTTGAGGTCATCTCAGTTGTCTTAATGTGAAAAAGGTACTCCAACCTGTGTTGGGCGCAAGGGCGCCCTTGCACCAGCACTACTTTCCCTCCTGTATAAATTCAGCCTTTCTCCTTCATTTTTCACCTTTCTCCAACAATTCCATTCTCAATTCCTTCTGACCCTCCCTTCCTCCCTTGCCTTTCCTCTCATTCTCTAGCAATTCCCAGCCTCTGCTAGGCCTCTTGAAACCAAACCTAGCATCTAAGATCGTAGGCCATGGGGTAGGAAGCCCGAAGAGACCTCCCATTGGTCCCCCTTGAGGTAAAAATCTGATCTTTTCGCCTCCTATTTGTGTTGTTTGGTTCTGTTTGTATGTGTGTGTGTGTGTGTGTTTATATTTTCTTAATATTTTTCTCATAAAGATCTATTTATTAGAAGTTACTAAGCTTTAAAATCATCTTATTTTCCCGTTTACTTAAAATGATATGATTTTTACATGATAGTTGTGTAGATTTATGCATTATTTTGGTATAAAATGCATATCTCATAATATATTATGTAGTTTTGCATTCTCTTTGTCTTGCTACAAAGGAAGATCTACGACTTTCATGATATCATTTTGTTTGTTATGGAATGCATGAGCATGTAGAAATGCCAAACTTGACAAAAGGTGACAGTTTTTATGGTCACTGTGCTTAGCTGTCTTTTTCCCAAATTTTTACACCCTGATGTAGGTTGCTTTTGATGTCCATCTTTTTCACATTTATATCTTTTCATCTTGGCTTCTTTTTATAAAAGTATCACACTAAGACAATCACCTTAAGGCCTGAAAAAATTCCTAACCATGTGATGTTTTTGCTGTGCTATGATGTGTTATGTCATGCTCTCAGATTGCGCTTCGTAGTGAGCTTATTAAACGATATTAATAAAAAATTTAAAAAATTACATAAGGACTTACTAAGTGTCTACTAGAAACATGTATATTTTGGTAATAATTAAAAATCATTTATAGGGATAGTTAATCTTGTGTTGTAGAGTGTGTAGGAACATAGGGTGAAACCCTAGTTCTTTACCACTAGATGTAAAATCTAAAAACCTAGCTTAATGGAAGTGCAAATTCATAAAATTTCACCCATACCTTAGGGTTTGTCCCAAAAACATCTCTGCAAAATTTGAGGGTCATTGGCTTGTAGAACTACGTTATGATTTCCCAAGCTAATTAGATCTAGCCAGCTCCATAAACAACTTGGCCAATGACTTTCCTTCCAAAGTCAACTTGGGTCTGAATCCTTATTTGGACCTGAACTTTTACAGGGTCCAAGTCCATGGTGTTAGCTAACTTCACTCATTTACCTAGGTTCATTTGAAGTCTCCAAGCTCATGAATGATACATAGAAAAATTGGTGCACAGCGTAGGAACACAGTTCCCAAAACCATAGCCCAATATTAGTAGGCCTTATTTACCATGTTGGCCCATGAGACAGTACTTGGTAAATTTTTACCAAACCCTTAGAGTATCAGGGCCCATGGGTTCAAATTTCCGCCCATTTGGACACCGTTTGGTCTGTCCGAAAAATTGTTCGGTGAAGTTTATTCGATTAAACCTTAAGTTTGGACTTTTCCAACTAAATATAATTATAACCCTAAACCCTAATGAAGGTACCTAATGGCGTTTAATCTGATCTTAAACAAGTAGTTAAGTTAATTAAGTGTCTTTTGTGTTATGCATGTGTTTAAGCCTTGCCTAAATGCGTGTACTCTTGTAATCAAAGCCTGATTTGGGTTCCATCTTTGTGGTAGCTCTACTCATCCAGGTGCATAGGACTCCCTTTTTTCTTGTCTGCTTGGCTCCTTGTGTGTGGAGTTTAATCGCATTTTAGACGTAGGACATTTTTTGGTACTATTTTATTAGATTCCTCTATTGCACGGTGTAAAACCCAGGCTTCTTGCCTGATGTATTTAGTTTCGAATCTGTTGTGACCCAGATGGAGTTGCACGTCCAACCCTTCCTGCCGCGTGCGTCTATATGGTAAGTATATGCGAGCCATGACCTTAGTCTTCCGGGTGTTTGGTACCACCTTGCTGGACACTGCAATCCCGACTCCTATTTTTTGATTTTATTTTAAGTCAAGTCTAGTTACATTTGGGATCATATCCGTCACAAGTCTAGTGTGTATGTAGTCTACCAATGCCCTTGCACCAGCCAATTTAAGGGTTTCAGGTCTACGCACAAAAGCAATGGCCAGCGCCCTTACACCCATCGATTTGAATTCCCCCTTTTTACATAGTGCAGTGGTGTTGGCGAACGCCCTTGCCCCCAAGAGTTTGACTTGAACTTTGTGTGTGGTTTGGCCCACCAGGTGTGTGCCTGGGCCAGCAAGCTTTTGTGGTCTAGCTTGACAGGGGCCAGTGCAAAGGTGCTAGGAGAGCGCCCTTGCACGGGAGGTTTCCTCCACTCTGTTTCATTCCATTAGCTCTTCACCACCGACCCCTCCTTCTTCCATCCTCTTCTCCACCTCCTCCACAGTCCTTCTCACCTAATCGCAAGCCTTGGAAAGCCCCTAGGAGTGGTAGGTTTTTTGGTAGTATTCCCCAAAAGACCTCCTCCTAGCCCCTTGTGAGGGAAAGTTCCCTTCTTTGCCTCTTAGCCGAAAGGGTTAGGGTTGTTTGAACTATTTCTGCTGTGGTTGTGATTTTTGTGATATTTGTAGCATATATTTGTATGTCTTAGGAACATTTAGGAGTTGGTTTCATGATTTTTAGAGGCGTAGATAAATAGTTATGATTTTTACCCCTCTATTAGGCATTTGCATGCACTCTTTTGGTATATATGCCATATCTAATGTTGTACACATACATTTGCCCTCATTCTTGTTTAATTGTTCTCATGCAGGATATACATGTTTCATGTATAACATTTTACATGTTTTAGCCTCTATAAGCATGTATGGGTGCCAACATTGGCAAAAGATGGCAGCTTGCACTATATAGTGACTTGGCTGCCTCTTTCCCCAATTTAACACCATGTTGTAGTTAGCTTTTAGGGTTATGCTTTTTCTTCTTTGTAGCTGTAGATGTTTGTTTTTACATGAAAATATGCCGCCTAATCTAACCACCTAAAGAGCAGGAACAAAACTCCTAATGTTATGATGTGCATGTTGTGTTGTTGGATTGTTTTGCCATGATGTGAGCTTGGGCTCCGTGGTGAGCAACCTAAATTATATTGATAAAATCTGTAAAAATTCTATAATGATTCCCTAAGTGTCTACAAGAAATTTGATAATTTTTGGGTCAATTAAAAATAATTTATGCTGTTGATTAGGTCGGTATTGGGGACAGTGTAGGAACGCATGGTGAAAACCATACTTCCATGATTCCGGTTATAAAATCCGAAAACCTAGTCAAATGGTGATGGATTTGGATGAAATTCATCCCACACCTTAGGAAGTATACCAGTAGCATTATATCTAAATTTTGTAGCAATTGGATGAGTGGTTCACGAGTTAGGAATTTCCCAATCTCAATAGGTCACCCAGCTCCAAAAATGACCTCACCAAGACCCTCTATTGCCGAGCCCACTCAGGCCCAATCACTTGGAGTTTGGACCTAAAATATCTTTGAGCTCAAGCCCATGGTGTTGACTAGCTATTGCCATTGACCTAGGCCCATTTGGAGTCTCCAAGACCATGAACAACCCTTCGCAAAATCTGTGTGTGGCCCAAAAACAATGTTCCCAGCATTTTAAGCCTAACTTTAGTGGTCCTTCGCCATGTTAGCCCATGGGCCAACACTTAGTAAAAATTTCACATGAGCCTTAGAGCGTCAGGGCCCACTGGTCCTAATTTCAACCCATTTGGACATTGTTTGGCCCATTTGAAAAATCGTCCAGTCAAATTTGTTCGATAAAACCCTAGATATGTAAAAGGGTGCATGAAATTCTTAACCATAGTTAAGCTAACGAGGTTTAACACTCTATTAAGCTAGTAATTAATATGAATGAGTGTTCTATGTGTATGTGCATGTGCCGAGTTGAGATGATCAAAGGTTAGTTCGGGTTTCATCTCTTAGTACGTTTTACGGAGTGCGCTCGCCAAGTTAGGACAAGGAGCTCGACTCATCCAGGTCCATAGGACTCTTTAGTTTTACCTTGGATTGGCTCCTTGTGTAAGATTTTAACCGAGTTCTAAACGTAGGACATTGTCAGTGGCATTTTATCAATTCCCTCCAGGGGCCCTATTTTATTGTGTGTTACGTGCATGGTTATGAATTTTGGATTTTATTATTTTGTGAACGTGTGCCCTAAATTTATTATGACTCCTATATGATTCAGATTAGATTATGGCATGATGATTGTATACAAATGTTTAATTATTACGTTATCATATTATTATCATCCTCGTGGTGCACCTAAACTTTAGTACATAGGCTAATAATTGTCTCCTGTGTGTATAAGCTTCAATGTTCTAGAACATGATGAGGAACAAACCGAGGTACACAAAATATATTTGGTTGCAATTGTGTGTGTGTGTGTGTGTAGAGAAACGTGGGTAAGAAGAACATATGGATCTTATTGCATGAAGAACCCACGTGAAGTCCAGATGTCATGGTATAATGCCCTGACATTCGATGATGCATCTGTATTTACTTTACTCTTGTGGGGTAATGTGCTACAAGTAACCACAACCTAGTTTTTTGTTATTGCACTCATCCGCATTAAGTAATTAAGTTTCCCAATCCAATCACTAAAACTAAGTATAAGAACTGAATTATGTCACTACATTCTTCAAGTACTCAACCTAGTAACCAAATTAGGGGTGTTACCTTCGTGTAACTCAGAGCGATCATAATATTTGAAAGTCACCCTCTTAGTTGTACAAGAGGTATTGCTTCTCTTGTGGCTCAAAGTGATCATTTAGGAGCCATAAGTTTAAGATTTGTCCTATGTAGTATGATTCTGTACGCGTTTCATAAAAACCCTGTAAGAGGTGTCCGTCTTAAGCCTCTTGAAGGGTGAGATCCACTTCCTTAAAGTTTGCACCTGATAGCCAACGAGTAGCTTTTCGAATTATAATATCACGATTCGGTTTGTTTTAATGACTGAATGGGGGTGTTACAATAACATTTTTGTTGCATTGTATTTTACACTGTTACAAAAAATAATGTTATTGGAAATTTTTAAAGTTTAATATATTATAATTAACTTGGTATATGATTTTCACTTACTAATTATAAATTTTAATTATAAATTTTGGTTATTCAAGGGAAGAAATCAATACATGACCTAATTGTTGATCATTATTTTTTTAATATAACAATTGTTCTCCCACTTGAAACTAATTATGATAATAGTCTTAATTTAAGAACCCAATTTAATCTACAGTTAAGAAAATTATTATTTGGCTTTAATTCTGATACAAAAGTTGATATTTTATTAAGTCACTTTTGCATATATAGAATTATTGTTTGAATTTAATTGATAACCTAATTCAAGATAGTCAATTTTTGAATATACTATTTATTATTTTCAAATTGAGTGTAATTGCTCATTAAATTCTTTATTTAAAATTTTTACTTTTTTTTATTATCATTTAAGGGAGAGAATGATCCTACTTAATACATAAATTTTAATATAATTTTTTAGTAGCATCTACCTGGCTTGAACTATCTAATTACTTATATTTTTATATATTAATTTTTGTTAGTCAAGAAAAGGAATTGATACATGACCTAATTGATGATCATAAATACAAATATTATTAGTTATTGGCATCTACTTAACTTGATGTTTTTATCTACTTCAAATCTTTAAATATTAATTTTAGTTACTCAAGAGAAGAAATTAATATGTTAATTAATGGTGATCATTAATTTGTTTAATATAATTATTGTCCTTATAATTTAAAAGACAAATTAGGTGACAACCCTACTCGAGTTACTCCATAGAAAACAATCCTAATTAATATATAAATATAAATATTGAAACATCTGGTTGGCTTAGGATCCTTATTTACTTCTAATTTTAAACTTGTGTTAGTTGTACATAAAAATAAAAATATTAAAAAATATATTTATTAATTACAACAGAAAACTTTAAATTCAGTTGTCCTACACATTCAAAATAATCAAAAGAATAATAAAGTTAATAAATTAAATGAAAAGGTTTTGATTTTTGTATTTCGTGGATGTAGATCTCCCAAATTAACGCATAATGATGAAAGGAAAAATATGTCTTTATTAACGATGTGATACGAAAAAAAGAACAATACTAATATAAATATAAGAAGTATGAACATTTTATAATGAACAATTTATAAACTTCTAACTATAAATCTTTTTATATCAAGTTTAACCTATATCAGAAATAAGAGCAAGCTTTTTTCTCATAGCAGATATGCACGTTAAATGCTCTTATCAATATATACATATATATACATCTAAAGCATAAAACTTACATTAATTAAAAGTCTTATTTAAGTGAGGAGGCTTTTTAATTAATAATTTTTATTAATCTGTTGATAACTTGTCCCCTAACATGACCAATTGTTGTGCAACACATTATATAATTTTAAAATATAATGGAATCATTCATATACATTGCAAAATAAGCCAAGTAGTAAATACAAAACCTTAAATAAGAAAAGAAATATAGTATAAAATATTACATAACTATCCATTACTTTTAATATAAAACCATAATTCAAATCTCCTACCCATTTTAAAATTCAAGAGAAGAAGAAAAATAGTAAGTTAAATAGAGAAGATTTGTTATTCCAATTTTGAAGATCTAGATCTTATAAATTCATACTCGTAACTTGGAGAAGGTTCAAACTTCAATTTAAACTTCCCAAACATTCAAAAAATTAAAAAAGAAGTAAGTTAACAAATTAAATAAGAAGAAATTGTTACTTAGGTTTTAGATCTTCTAATTGATGCATATAATATACTAGAGAGATCAAAGATTGTCTATTTTTTATGATGAGATGAGACAAAATGTAAAACCCCATTTTTTTGTTGGGGTTTTACCCGATTTTAGTTTTGTTTAATTTGGGCAGTTTCGAATATATTCGAGGGAGCTTGAGCCAAAACAATTTTATAAATATGAGTATAAGGCCCATATGGCCATATGAACATGTTGTTGATGTTGAGTATACGCGACATGCATATGATAGTTTCAGTTGTGATACAATAGAGCATGAATTTTCAGTGTATATGCGAGGTATACATATGTTTTTTATGAGTTAGTTAGAATTTTAGGCCTAGATACAGGTCGATGCAACATTTAGTATCCATTTGGGATTTTCTGGGTATTTCATTTGCATGCAACATAGAAATTTTAGATTATTAGATTGTACCCCTGTGGGCCTAACTTGATTGAGTTCGGAGGCCTGCCTCGATTCCCTCATATAGAGAGTTATTTTTAAGACTTGAGTCAATTTTGACTTTAGACGGTCTTGATCCGAGCTTTCCGTCCATAAGCATATTGTATATACCTATAGGAGGACCCCACTAGGCCACTCAGTTATCAGACGCTCAGATCATGCCACGTGGCAATCGAAACCGTCCCCTCAACCCTAGCTACCCATATAGATTTTGAGGTTTTCTCCCGTTTTCAATGTTTTCCACCTTTACCACCGCCATCACTTGGGCTTCCACCTTTACCGCTGCCATCACTTTGGCTCGCCGCCGGTGAGACCATGGCACTCCTTTGGCCACCCATTCAGTACGACCATGACCACCTTGTGGCCAGCTTTCCATTGGTAACACTCACGACCACTGGCGCTGCCGCAATTGACGTCGGCGACCGAGTTTACTATCATTGTTCATCACCTCCGCCGCCACCGTTTGGGCCATTTTCCGGGGCCGGCAAACCACCACTGGCCGATCCGACCACTCTGATAGCTTCCCTTCACTGAGATCTATAGCTTGGATCAACATTAACCACCGTCATGTCCGCGATCACTGCCGGCGACGTCACCACACACAGCGGCGATGCCACCCATTTTCAGCCGTTTTTCGATCGACCAGCAGCTGGACTCCACCGGTCATCACCGCCATCACGTTCCTAGTCCTCCCCTTGCCGATCCCTACTGGAGGCAATCCTAGCCGTGCCGCTGTTGGTGTTTTCGGCTATGGGCAACGACCGCCCCGTTTGGCCAGTTTGCCTGATTCGCTGTCCTCTGTCTGGTGACCGCACCACCAGCCCGCGACTGTGTCCGCTTGCCCACCAGCCATGTCCGAGTCTACCTGCCAGTTACGTTTGCCCAGCCAACCCAAACCATTTTTCAGACCGGGTTGGCTTAGCCCATTTGGGTTGGTCTAATACAACTCAGTTTGGTCAAATTCAGCCCATTTTCCTTTGTTCATGTACCGTTTTAGGTAATTCGAGAGCTTATATATTAGTTTAGATGCATATTCACATGATTTAGCATGATTGGATGTTGTGATGATTTTTTGTGACAAATCTAGCCAATAAGTGGCAGACCTAGCCAGGCTCCCCCAACTATGGGGTGGCTAGATCTGCCACTAGGCCATGGAGCTACCAACATATCCCTGAAGTAAATAAAAATAATAAGAATAAAAGGGGGTTTGGCTAGATCCTACTACCCTCACTATGGCACATAATAATAGTAAAAACTTAAAAATAAATGTTCTTAAACCAAGTTAAGATATCTAATTCCAGTCAAATTGCATTTAATCGTTCTTCAAATAACCAAAAATAAATAATAATTTTAATTAAAA
This sequence comes from Piper betle, assembly GCA_033002965.1. Taxonomy (NCBI): domain Eukaryota; kingdom Viridiplantae; phylum Streptophyta; class Magnoliopsida; order Piperales; family Piperaceae; genus Piper; species Piper betle. The sequence continues at coordinate 13,624 of JAURVB010011114.1, forward strand.
CTAAAATATTTTAATTAAAACTAAAATATACTATCAAATATTACACAATTTTCAATTATTCTTATTAAGAATATATTAATTAATTGTAGTGTATAATGAAAAATTAAATTGAAAAAATCAAAACGTGCTTATAATTCATTCTAAATGTGAGATCCCTCAACTTAATCTCACATCTTACACCTACTAGGGTAAGATCATATTTATTGGTAGGAATAGACTATATTTCTTTAACTTCAGTTAACCAAATTTAAAGAAATAACTTAGGCCCATTAGATTACACTTTGGATTTGGTCGTTACAGATGGTATCAGAGCCAGCCTAGTTCTATATTGAATGGTGGGCTAGACCAGACTTAAGTTAGGCTGTTAGCTACTGGCTAAATGTTGAAATTCTGACTACAAAATTTCCTAAGGTAGCTAAATTGTGAGATCCCTCAATTCAGTCTCATATCTAATACCTACTAGGATAAGATATTATTTATTAATGGGAATGGATTACAAATCTTTAACTTTAGTTGACCACTTTTGAAAAAAATGACTTATATAACACCCTATTTTTTGATTGAGGGCAGATTGAATTGTGATGTTATAATTCAAAAAGTTATTCATTGGACTAGCATATATGAACTTTACGAAAAATGATCTCAACTCTCAAGGAGGCTTAAGAAAGACAGGTTAATAGATTTCATACAATGCATGCTGAAACATAATAACATAGGAAGGTCCTTAACTTTAAGGGAGATTCTAGCATGAGCACTCTGAGTTACGAGAGAGGCAGAACTTCCCTAGCAACTAAGAGGGTGACTTTACATAATGTAGATGATCATGCCAATCTAAACGAGGGCAACGCCCCCAATGTAGCTAAGAGGTTGGTTTGAAAAGATGTGGATGCATGATCTAGTCTTATACTTAATTGCAACTTTGAAGTTAGTTAATACTTATTTTTATGATGATGCTGAACTTAACTCGCCTACTGGTTACCTATTCCATATAACTGCGAACGGAAATTAAATGCATAGACATAAAGGCATCAATGATTGCAGGGGCATCACACTTGAGCACTTGGTCTTCACATGGATCCTTTAAGTGGTGTGAACCGTGTGCTCCTCTAGTCTATGTTACTCTATCACACACACACACACACACACACACACTGTTGCAACAAAATATGTTTAGTGTACTTAATGTTGCTCCTCGTTATATTTTAGGACTTTGAGGCTTACAACGTTGCAGATGATTGTTAGAGTGCCGAAAAGTTAATACCCTGGACGACAAAAATAATAACAATAATAATATTACTAGCATACAAATCATACGGAACACATCCACATGCATCATAACAAGGTTTAGCGTACAAGCCTAAATCATAATATAGTACATACATCTGTACTTTCCGATAACACATGTATCTCAAATACATAACAAATCCTGCAAAATACCTAAGTCGGCTACCCAACAAATCATACACACAGTACCATCCCCGCCATGAGCCTCTCATCCGTCCACTTTTGCCAACCACTGACATGCATACTCACCTATGTTGATATAGGAAATCTGTCATGATTACTGGTCTAAAAATATCTACTGATAACCAATACTGGTAAATGGCAGTAAGTTGAGGCGAGTTGATCAATCCCATGAAAAATCATCAAACTTAAGAATCTATCACACGGCAGTAAGCTGAGGCCGACACGACAAAACATCATACAATAAATGCTGTAGCAAAGTCGATGGCTTTATACTTACATACATACATCCATGCACTTACGCTCTCACACCCTCTATATATAACCCGCCATAGTACTCAAGTGGCTTGGAACATTAATGTTAGTGCCACAATTTTTAAAAATGCACTACATTCGTAGTTCCCTACTTACATTGCATTTCTTTAGGGTGTAAAAGAGTACTAGTGTAATTCATACAGCCCGTAACACTCACTTTCTTATTCATAAACTTCTCAAATTTGCATGTACTTTACATAATAGGCTTAGGAATGGGCTTATATGATAAATTTCTAGATCTTTAGTTTGAAAACTAAGAAAGGATCTCATCTTGTAGTTTTATTAAACCGTGAAACGTCGGCTAAATACTCTAGAATCAGAGGGATCCGATAAATCGCTGCTGATACCATCCTATGTCTAAAGCGCGATTAAACTCGACAATCAAGGAGCCACACAGATGTAAAGCAGAAGCGTCCTATGGACCTAGATAAGTCGGGCCCCTCATCCTAACTTGGCAAACTCACTTTGCATAATCTAGTAAGGAGATGAAACCTAAATCAACCTTAGATCACATTGGCACGCACAATGAGGTAAGGCCTCAACACATACAAGACATAAGAAAAGATAAGTAGCTTACTTATTTGATTAATGAAGTATCAATCCTCATTAGCTAACCTTAATTAGAGTTTGGGGTTACATTTATACTTAGTGAAAGTCTCATACTTAAGATTTTTAGTGAATGGACTTAGCGGAACAATTTTGTGGACAGGGCAAACGAAGTCCAAATGGGCTGAAATTTGGACTAGTGGGCCCTCACACTTTGGGAGACTCCAAGACTCCAAATGGGCCTTGGTAAAATCTGAGATTTAGTCAACACCATGGGCTTCAATCCCCTAAAATGTCAAGTCTAAAATCCAATATTTAGGCCTAAGTGGAATAGGGAAGGGAAGGCATTTGCTAGGTCATTTCTAGCGCTGGCATGACCAACTAGGCTTGGGAAAATTAGAACACACAATCTACTGGTCCATTGGCTCTCAAATTATATGGCAATGTTATTGGGGCAAACCCTTTAGTCAAGGTGAAATTTCATGTAATGTCACCACCAAATGACTAAGGTGAGGGATTTCTTATCAGAGCTAGGGAACTAGGGTTTCTCCCTTCATTCCTGTACACTCTACAATACTCAATTAACTGACCACCTAAATGATTTTTAACTTATCCAAAAATTTACATGTTACTAGTAGACATTTAGTGATTCCTTATGTAATTTTCTTTGATTTTATTATCATCTGTGAATAGGTTCATTATGGAGCATAAACTCAGCACATGTCATAACACATCAAGGGCATAACAAGCACATCACACGATTAGGGGTTTTGTTCATGTCCTTAAAGTAGTTATAATAGTGTGATATTTTTACAAGATTAATTCAATATGCAGAGCTACAAACGTACAAAAAAAGGATATAGAAAACAACCTACATCAGAGGGAAAAAATCGGGGATGGGGTGACTAGGTCACAATGATAATGAAAGCGGCCACCTTTCGCCAAGTTTGGCAGCCCTACATGCTCATACATACCATAACAGAAGAAATAAAGCGCATGAAAGTGGTGGATCTGCCTTTCATGAATGCAACAATACAAAAAGCATGCAAAAAAGCCATACAGATCATGAGATATGCATTTTATACCGAAACAGTGCATAGATCTACACAACTAACGTGAAAAAATCATATCTTTTTAAGTACACTTGCAAATGAGATGATTCCCAGGCCTACTAAGTCATAACAGACATGTCCATATGGACAACAACCGAAACACATAAAAGAGGCAGAGAGTTAGGATTTCTACGTCAATCAGTTTCTAGAGGAGGTCTCTTGAGGCTTCTAATGGCAAGACTTATAACTCTATGGTCTTAGTCAAGCTTGGAGAAGCTAGGAGAGGTAGAGAAGGTTTGGAAAGAGAGAGGAGAGGCAAAACACCAAGGGAAGGGTTGGAGCAAGGAAGATGCAAAGGTGAAAAATGAGGGAGAAGGAGATTTTTTAGAAAAGGGAAAAGCTCCAACGCAAGGGTGCTCTCCAGTGCCTTTACGCTGGCCATTGCCAGCCGGACCATGGAAAGCGTGAAAAATTGGGCGGGCGGGTTGCTGAACTGAATCACACGCAATGGTGGGTCAACTTCTGGGTGCAAGGGTACTGGTGCAAAAGGGAGGGAAATTTGAATTTGGGCACAAGAGCACTATGCTAGTGCCTTTGCACCCTTACCTGTAACCCTAACCGTAAAATGTCTACTACAAGGGCGCTCCCTCCCAATGCCCTTGCACTCAATGTAGGTTATGTGCAATTAGGATTTCCTCCCTAAGGCGAATGGGGCAACTATGGGAACCACACCTGGCCCTGCAAGGGCTAGGCTCATTCAAAAGGGGTCTAGACACACAACAACAGACTAGACTAGTAAGGGGCATGGTCTTAACGTAAATAGACTCAACTAAAATAAAGTCTGAAAAAAAGAGCTAGGATGATGTAGTGTCTAGCCAGGCCACACCAAACACCTGGGGAGATTAAGGTTGTGACTCACGCATACATACCATACATACACATGCGGCACAAAAGGCTGGACATGCAACTCAATCCGGGGCGCTACTGAACCGAAACCAAAAATTCCAAGCGGAAGGACTGGGTTTTACAACAAAGGCCCATTAGTTTGCACTTTAGACTGGGTCGTTACACTATTAAAAATTAAGTAATTTATTCAACCCTTACTTAGGTTCTATACTCGGGATTAGCTGTGGATGCATGGATTCAAATTCTTAAATAATTAAGTGGGAAATATGAAAATCTTCGTCTATGTTAATGTTTTTGTTAATTGTTCTGCCTAATCAATATTTTGATTGTTTTGGGGAACATCTTGTCATGTCCATTCCATACATCTTAAAATATACTTGTTAATGTAAATTTATTATGGTTTTAGGAGCAAGTAGTTGCTTGGGTAGAGCACGCCAAGGTACATAGTAACTTCAGTAAATTTAATAAAATTGACTAGTTGTCATTGATCATTTAGGCAGAGGTAGGCTTTCAACATTTGCATGTTGGACATGAGTCGGCTCAACCTAACTAATCAAAATATACGAAGGGTGTTGGATGCCGAGTTGTACTTATGGGTTCCCGGGTCCAAGGCTTGTACGTACTCGAAAGCCAGAGTTAGGATGGGGACATAGGCTTACTGTCCATAGGTCGGGCAGCATTGAGTGATCGCTAATGGTAGATCTTTAGTAGGGAGGTTACTATGCTAGAATGGGAGTCTGACATAGACTCAATATTGAATTTGTTCTTGTTAATTTCTTTAAGATTACTGTGGTTATATTACTTAGTATTTTGATCACTCACACGGAATTATCCCTGCATGTGTGCACTTGGACAGTTGAGTTAGTGAGCTTGGCAGTGGACACTCGGCGAACTTTGTGGTAAACTTATTTTAGAGGACTTCTTTATGCTTGTTCATTTATGTTATGGGGTTTGATTGTATGGTAGTGAAACTGGTTTCTTTCTTGGGACCATTTTAATAAGTTGGCTTAGGAATTATATTCATGTTTACTTATCTGCTTAGTATGGTTGAACTAATTCTGGTTTTGCTTGGATAAATTATTTTTCTGCCTTGTAAACAATTTTGCATAATTGCTTTTTAGGTTACTTTGGCTTAATAGACACTAAGTGAAACATTTTAAGGAACTTAATTTATTTTTAGTGAACTCATCCATTGTTGTTTGGACCTAGCGCAGGCAATGATTATAACACCTCAATTCGGTTTGAAGAACAGACTGAATCTTGATGTGATAATTTAGAAAGTTATTTGTTGGCTCGCCAACATATAAATTTTACAAAACCGGATCTTAATCCTCAAGGTGGCTTAAGATGGTAACCTTAATGAGTTTTCATACAATGCATGCAAGTCATACTACCACATGCAAGCTCTTACACTTAGGCTCCTAGTATAAACACTTCAAGTTCAAGGTCGTTTCCAAATTGGAGGGTGCATTTTGGCAGAGTTTAGCATGTAATTGGTGTTAATAATTTACCAAATATCTTAGTTTGATGTGTTCTTGAATCCGTGTCAGGTTGTAAAAAATTATTTTGCAAAGGGGACCATTTTAACTTTGTGCCTTGAATACGTTCTTATACTTTGATTTTGGTCTCTGGTCAGTTATGAAAAAATGTTGGCTTCGTTGAGTGCTTTATAATGAGGTATAACATGCTTAGGGTTCAATGTGGACATGCCACGCTTGAATACACATTAGCAGACGTGCCACATGTCAGACATATGTTAGCCCTGTGGGCCACATGCCTGGTTTTGTGTAATTGCAACCTTTTTCATTTTCCCAAAACAACTAGAGTTGCACCTTTTCGTTGTCATAAAACAAGTATATTAATGTACATTTGTACTGTTTCAGTTTCCTAAAATGTATCTTTCAATGTTGTACACTTTCATCAGAACCTTTTGTTTTCCTACGCAAGGACTTCATATTTACAAACTTACATCTCCCTTACCACTAGTTATGTCAAACCGCCACTTATGTATTTTTTGACTCAAAATTTTTTTAGTGCCACTAACAGAACAGGAATTAGCCGCCGGAGGTCATTGGAAATGGCTGCAGAAGTTGACCGTATGTTAAATCTCGTGCGTTGACCCAAATTTGTGGCGTCATATCTCCGTCGGCTAAACTACATTTTCGGCAAAAACAAGTACGTTGGATTCTCCTCATTCCAATTTTCATTCATGCTTGGTGAATCTTTATCTCTTTATCCCTATATTGACCGTCCAAAATTGTTTGGTAATTTCCCAATTTTAACTTTGTGTTCGTCACTGTAGTTTTTATAGTTCATACACCGTGTCCTATTATTTTCGTAATTTTTTATTTGTCACTGTTTTATATTAATTAATTAGGCGATAATTTTTATTATTAATTAATTAATATATAATTTAAGATACTGGAAGTATATTCTAACATATTCCTTCATTGCTGATCTTAAATAAGGATATTTGGTGGAATCTGCATATATTTTTTATTTGTATTTTAGGAGATAAAAATGTTTTATCACTATTTTAAAGATTTCACGCATTATTTTATTGTGATTTTGGAAATTGTGCCAATATTTTGTTTATAATTTTTCTCTTAATTGGGTACCTGAATGGAGTATGTTGGTGTGCTTGGATTTTTTATTTGGATTTTGGTGAATTGTTTTAAATTGGATCTTTACCTTGTTTTACATGTTGGATTAATCAGTAAATTTGATCTGTTTTTCCATTAATGCATCATATCTACCATTGTTTTGTTATTGAGTTTAGTTCGTTTACATGTTACTTGGTTTGAGCTTGCCGGTCAATTAATTTGAGTTTGAAGTTGGATTCCAGGTCTATTTAGGACTCACTTCTTTTTTTAGATTATTTTATTGGGTTGGGTGGGTTGTTTTGTAACATAGGATGAGTTAAGAGAGAGTATTTTCAGAAAACCTACTTATATCCGGTCATTTAGTAGTTGTTTAATTAACCCTTAAGGATGAGATCCGTTTTCGAAAAACAAAAGATCCACAACAAATTTTATTCTTTCTGGAGGTTTATTAATGGTATCCCTACACAAACCTATTATTTAATTATTGTTTTGCAATGTTTAATCGATGAGTCCCATTTTGAGGGGTAAGTCTCATGCCGAGTGGTTGGAGATTTGTCGAGTTTGTGGGTGAATCTCCTGCTCGAACTCTTGACGAGCCCTTCGCTGTATTGCTGATGGGTATTCGGGGCAGTGCACTACATCGTATGCATCCCCTCATCTGAGCTTCTCACACCCGGTGAGGCCTAGGGTGTTAGGTGTCGTGTTCTATGACGTATGCCATGATTCCGGTGATTCTTCTTCTTGCCTTCAGTGCTTGGAGGAGTGTTGTATAGTGGTGAATGGAGAGCATAGGTTAGGGACCCATATCTGCAATAGGCTGCATGTGCGTAGTTTTCTTTTGTTAGCTTTGATTCTTCTTGTGGTGATATATCCCCTTCTTTATTTTTTTCAATATGAGTTATTGAGTTCGTATGCTAGTTTGGTTGGATAGTTATTTTATTTTGCGGACCAGTAACGTGTTATTGACGGTTTTCTTTCTGTATATTATGTAGGTGGTGTGCCTCATGTGCTAGTAGATACTAGGGGATGCTTGAGATTTCTCTTATGCACATACTTGGTCACATTGTTGTTTATGTGTTTTGGGTTCATGTATTTTCTATTGTACTCTTATATGCTTGACAAAAATGTATGGACCCCATGTTTGGAAACCCATTTTTAACTATTTATACTTTTTATGCTATATATATATATATATTTCTTTTCCTTGCATTATTTTTATTCTTTTATTATTTGTTGTTGCATTTTCGGTGTTGGTTGCCTTCCTTCCAAGATGCCAAGAGGGTATTGATCTTAGGGAGGATTTTGTGGGTGTTGCATTCCATGTAGTTGAATTCAGATGTAGCAAATTTATTATATTATAATATTTTGGTTTGGTTCAGGGATGAACTCAACAAGGGATGTTATAGTAACTTATTCTTATGATGATGCAAAATAGAATACGTGTAAATGCTAGAGTCGTGGTTACCTATTCCACATACCCGTAGAAGAAATTAAATACACAAACACAAACATCAAGTGTCAAGGCATTACACCCTAACATTCGGTCTTCAAGTAGACCCTTATTGTAGTATGAACCGTACACTCTTCTACTCCTCCTTCCTATGTTAGATATGCACAGCTACATCCAAATATATTTTGCGTACCTTAATTACTCCTGGTCATGTTCGTACCTTAATTACTCCTGGTCATGTTCTAGGAGGTTGATGCTTGCACATGATGCAGACGATAAAATTAACACCGTGCACAATGAGGATCATAATAAAGTAATAAATTACAAACCACACGTAGCTTATCAAAGACACCAACGTAGGCTGTAGGGCACCTGCCCACAACATCATACATCACATGACCCGTGGTTCCCAAAATATATAACCCCCATAATCCCAAAATATGTAAGTCATACAGCCCAATACATTGATTTGATACAATATTCAACACAAAACAAACACATGGTACCATCCCCCTCCATGAGCCTCAAGATCCACATGCCTTTGCCGGTCACTGACATGAACACTCGCTTACATTGATATAGGTAAATCATCACTAATCAAACAAATTTGATTGTCGATCTGAAGATAACTATTGATAGAACAATGCTGGCAGTTGAGTATGTTAATAATCACAAGAAATCATGTAACTTGAAGAATACATCATAGACAATAAGCTTAGGCCAACACAACCGAGTATCATAAAACAAATCAAATTAATGGCTTTATACTTATATACATACATATGCTTACACCCTTACATCATCAATATATCACTGTGTAGTTTGGAACAATGATAGTGCCATGATTTTGGAAATGCATTGCATTTACAATACCCTACTTATATTGTACTACTTTAGGGTGTAAATGAGTGCTAGTACAATTAACACATACATGTACGGCTCATTCTAATATTCGTGAAAAACATGAAACTCGTATATTTATATAATAGGCTTGGGTAGGGGTATCATAAATTTTCTTGATCTTCTAATTCGAAAACCATCAAAAAGACTTGGGTAAATAGCCAGACATCTGAGGGATCTGCTAAAATGTTGCCGACGTAGTCCTATGTCTAAAACTTGGTGAAAACCTCACTTATGGAGCCAAGTAGAGATAAAGAAGAAGAGTTCTACAAACCTAGATGAGTCGAATTCCTTGTCCTAATTCACCGAGCTCACTATGTATATTCTAACAAAGAAATGAAACCTGAATCACTATTAGATCGAATTGGCACACAAAATGAGGCAACACCTTTGCACATGCACAACTCAAAAAACTTACTTAATTTAATTATATTACTTAGTGATGTGTTAAACCATATTAGATAACCTTAATTATGCTTTGGTGTTGCAAGTACCCTTAGTAAAAAGTTTCATACTTAGGATTTCATTAAGTCATCCGGACACTTGTTTTCGGTCCTTTATTTTTATTTTTAAGTCAAATTTTATTAGGTTTATGATCATATCCATCGCGAATCTAACATTATTGTGGCATGATTGAACCCTATTCGGACAACCCTAACATTTGAGGGACTTGTGGCACGGTTCCTGAGGACACCCCAGGTAGCCTAGGGGTAAAAACTCTAAGCGTACAAAAATTGCACTGAGAGAAAGGGAACTGGCACAACGCCCTTGCAAGCAAAATTAGGGTCAGGGTTTTGGGTAAAGGCACTAAGGCGCTGGCAAAATTCGAATTTCCCTCCTTTTTTGCCCAGCACAAAGTTAAGGGTTTGACTCCAGATGGCGTGTTGTTCAGTTCAGTAGGAACATGCCTGCTTGGTTCAACTTTCCTTGGTCCGGCTTGCAGAGTCTAGTGCAAAGGCGGTGGGAGAGTGCCCTTGCACTGGAGGTGTTTTTCCTCTATAAAAGGGGCACTTCACCCCATTTTTATATCCTTTCCTCCCTTTACCTCCGACCTTGCCCGCTTCCCTCTTCCTCTCCTCCTCCTCTCCAGCACTTCTCCACCTCCTCTATGCCTCTCCAAGCATGTCTAAGCCCTAAGGTTGAAGGTCTTGGGGTAGGAAGCCTCAAGAGACCTCCCTTAGGAACCGGTTGAGGTAAAGGTCTGACCTACCCCTTGTCCGTGGTTGTTATGTTTGTGTAGTTTCTATGATATTTTGTTTTGATTTTATTGCATTTTATTCATGTAGATGTATGCCTTACAAACACGTCAAACTTGGTTTCATGCCATGAGGAGCTGTAGAAAAACAGTTATATATTTTTAAGTACACTGCCAGCATGATCTTGCACAGTTTCACTATAAAAATCTTAACTTGCTTTGTCGATGTAATATTTGCATGATATAGGTCTTATTATGCTCACAACACATAGAACTAATTCAAGAACTGTCAAGTTATCTGGTATGTAGTTTTCTGAAACGGAATCTTCAACTGGATTCTAGCTTATACCAATAAAAGAATCTTAATTAGGCAATAGTGATGTTGTAAAATTTATATCAAAGTGAAGAACCAATTTGATGATAATTCTCTGTGCAATGTAGCTAGTTCAACATTCCAACTCACTAATTTCTTTTTGAATTGTTAAATACTGCACTTGGAAGTTTTTCTAATCTTCAGTGTAGACAAGTTACCTGCTAAGTTGATTTGTGAGGTACAAGCCTGCAGAAAATAATGACAAGGAGAAATGGTATTAGTTAGTGCAATTATCATATTGCATAATGCGTATCGTAGTGAAGTGTGTGATTCCTGGTCAATTTCGGTTATCTTTTTTCAGATGTTCAATTTACCATTAGTAAAAGGAGTTCAAGAAGCTATCTAGGTGTTGATGGAAGACATGTATTGACTTACTGATTAATATGAAAAATGTGGATTTGGATATCATAGCTTGTTTAGTTTTGTAAACATTCTAGATTAGGAAGTGCAGCCCATGGGAAGACGTTCACTGTATTTGCAGAATTTATTTAGCACCTTTACATGCTTATTTTATTTGTATTTATACACCACGTGTATTTATACATCACATCTTTATATTTAGTGGGAATGGAGGTGTCGAGAAAAACTAGCTGTTCGGGGATCTTCTAGTGATCCTATGATTGGTCTTAATCAGGATGGTATTCACCGTGTTGTGGATATTCCTAGTTGTAGAGGTTTGTGATAACATAATTTTAATTTCAATAGGAACCTCTCATCAGTCAATAGTCTTCTTTCTTCACGCGTTTATTGCGGCTCCATGTCATTGTTGATCATATTATCAGTTTAACTACTTAGTCACTCATTCACTTATATGTCAAACAACCCATCATCCAAGAATCAATTCTGTAGTTGACTTTCTGAAGCAAGGTCCGGCATAGATCCTGGCACTTTTTTGGTATTTTAGTCCATCCCTTTAACTCTTTGTACGCCTTCTATTTTACCGTGTTCTAATTTCGTTGGTTATTTCTTCCAGGAATGATCTCTTTTGGTATTCAGCCTTTTGATCAGGATATAGGCGATTGAGAATTGAGATATGTTTATTTTCTGCTTCTTTCATCTTACCACCATTTTGTTAACACCATAGTTACACCTTCTACTCTGCATTAGGTTGTACCTGGAGTGCAAGTAGTAGACAAAGTAGATAAGCATTTTCAAAGGACCCTCAAAATAAAAAAATTCTGGGATGAATGAACCACTAAATTAGCTTGCACCATTATTACAACCTTCTAAACTGCAATAGGCTGTACCTTTAGTGTAAGCAGTAGAAAAAGTAGATAAGCATTTCCAGCATTAGCAGTAGTCTGGGCAAACTTTCAGACTTCAAAAAGCAATGTAAGTTATGCATGAGTAGATTTCATCATTATGATAAAAGCACCTGATTCAAGATAATATTTGCATGGACTTTCAAGTTGGGATTAATAAGATTTATATTTACAGGAATACATATTTGAACATAAAAATTAGATACCTATGTATAAGCTTGTTATGTCTTTTTGAGCTTAGCAAAGATGCCCAACATGATGACACCTATTTGATCTGTCGCCCATTATGAGCATAATTTGGTTGATGAATGCTATGGCTTGTACAAGGCCAGAAGTTATTAAGTTGGTACACTCAGATGTATGTTGGCCTATGGAGGTAAAATCTCTTGGCGGTTCTATTTATTATGTCACTTTTATTGATGATATTTCTAGGAAGGTGTGGGCTTATGACATGAAAAATAAAAGTGACATTTTGTCAACTTTAAGAATTTTCATGTATTGGTTGAAAGATAAATAAGTAAGCCTTTGAAATGCCTTAGAAGTGATAATGGTGTGAATATTGTTCTGTTGAGTTTGATGAATATGGTAGCAAGTATGGGATTAGGCATGAGAAGACAGTTTTGGTGGTGAATATTCTGCGGTTGGTAGTTTGATGTATGCTATAGTTTGTACAAGGCCTGATATAGCATATGCAGTTGGAATGGTTAGCAGACATTTAGCAAATCTGAGCAAAGAGCATTGGCAAGTAGTTAAATTGATAATGAAGTACTTAAGAGGTACATCCAAAATGTGTTTGTGTTTTGGAAGTGATAAACCTTTATTGGTTGGTTACACCGATATAGACATGGTAGGTGACTTGGAGACAAGAAGGTCAGCATCTGGGTTTGTTGTTAATTTTGCTAATGGGGCTGTGTCTTGGCAGTCTAGGTTGTAAAAGTGTGTTGCATTATCTATAACTGAAGTTGAATTTATTGTTGCTACAGAAGCTTGCAAGGTGATGCTATAGTCAAAAGATATTTGAATGAAATTGGTGTTAAACATGAGAGATACATTGTATACTGTGATAGCCAGAGTGCAATTCACCTGAGTAAGAATTTAAGTTTTCATTCAATGAGCAAACACATTGATGTGAGATATCACTGGATGAGAGATGTATTGAAAAGTAAATCTCTTAAACTAATAAAAATTCATACTACAAGGAATGTTTCACATATAATGACTAAAGTTGTATCAAAGGAGAAACATCTTTACTACAGGAATGGAGCAGGTATAGATGGAGCTTCCCATGCTGGCTAGAGGTATTTCACGGAGACGGGAAGGGGAGGTTTGTTGGGTTGTCCCTATTTTGGGAAAAAACAAAAATTTTGCAGATTTGGCTAGTTGAAAGGAATAAAATCAATGTTTGACGCTTTTCTTCTTTGGTTTTTTGGGATTTTGGTGTTTTAGAGAAAAAAGGCTAGAGAGGATAAAGAAAATTTGTGTGGATTGAAGAAAGGTAAATGTTTTGTTGAAAATTTGCTTGCAATCGTCAATGATAACTTTGTCAAGTTCTTAATTTGTAATTCTCTATTTTCTTTCTTTGTGGTTAACACTAACTTCGTAGAAGTACAGTAAATTGATATTGGGGAATTTGTTCTATTATGGATCTGTTCTGTATTAAATTTGTGATATAGTGAGTTTAATATGACTGTTTGCCTCATGGTTTTTTTCTCAAATTTAGAGTTTTCCGCATAAAATTGGTTTTGTCCATTTTGGTTGGTAATAAGATGTCTCTATTTTGTTTAGTAATTCTCATCCTTTTCAGTTAAAATGAGGATTTAAATGTTTTGTTAATCCCAACAAGAGGTTTCTAGACAACCATGATGGGAGCTTCCTCATACCCGGTGTTGGCCGGTACATGATGCCCTTGGGCAGCAGGGGAATCCCAAGCATCACCGGCGATACACCAAGCATTACCATTGGTCGAATAGGCAGATTCACTGCTTCCCGGCGGTACACTCCCCGGCGTGGATGACACATTTCTACCAAACCCTTGTGTGGAGATCCCCAACCCATTTCCGTGAGCTTGCCATGGACGTCCTTGTTCTAGTAGTAGTAATGTTGTTAAGTCATGACCATGCTTGGTACTCAATAAATCTTTGCTAGTGTTGCTCTTGCTATATAGCTTCGCCGTTTGGTTCACTGCCAATGGTCTCAAGCTCAAGTTGGTGGGATTTGGATCATGCATTTGGTTATTCAAATTGGCTTATATATTAATATACATGCTGAGCCGCCTTTCTAATGCAAGTGAAATAATATTATTTATTATCATATTCATGCGACAACTAACCTACACAAAGCTCACTTTGCTAAATTAACCATGGAAAACAATAAATTAACAGTAACTTGTATCAAATCTGGCCACATCAAATCAAATTAAGGGAAAAAAGCAAGTCGAAGGAAAAGAGGGATGATTCATATTGATAACCAGTTTGGATAATGTCAAAGGATAAGGGGGCTATTGTTGAGCCTTTTGGTAAAGTTTTAGTTTATGTGATTTGATGGCGGGGAGCCTTGGATACCCAGCTTTATATTTTCCATGTCAATTATGATCTAATAGTTATCTAATTGAAGGGGGTACATGTAATATGTTGAAAAGCCACGCATGGACGTCAACTGCTCATATGTCGAGGTATTATGTTACATCCTGTACCTACTCATTCTCATCAGTAGTCGGTAAGACATTGAATAGTAGTTTTATGATTGAAAAGGCAGAACTCATAGGGCTGTAAACAGGCCAAACCTACTCGCCAGCATTTTGCCTTTGGCTTGATTTGGCTTGAACTCATGCTCATTAATTTTGTGCTCGAAAAAATACTCAATTCAAAATGGATAGCTCGTTGAACAACAAATAGAACATGAGCTAAGGAGTGTTCGGCTCGAAACTCGAGCTCGATGTGTTCAAACTAGAAAAATATTCGGCTCTACTTGGCTCGTCAATACTATTGAGGTCACATTGAACTTATATAGTATGGGAAAGAAAATTTTGATCCTATATAAGTCAAGTATGAACCAAGCACAAACATTCGTTCGGCTTGAGCTCGGCTTGAAATATAGCGAGCCAAGCCCAAACACCATGATATTTTGGACGAGCTAGGCTCGGCTCATTTGCATCAAAGCTCGTCAAGCACTCAAACAAACTCAAACATGCTTGCCAAAAATCAAGCCAAATTCAAACACATCCTTGCTCGGCTCGGCTCGGCTCAACTCGTTTACACCCCTAAGAACTCATGGCTTATTTGATCTCTGACACCACATTAAAAAATAAATTATAGGGTATTTGGTTGAATTATTTTTAGTCTATTTATTGAACAAATATAAAATTATAAAAATAACAGCTAAAATACACGTTTGGCAAAAAATTGGCAAAATATAGAACAGTAAGTAAAACATATCTTCAAAAAGATCTTTTTACCTAAAAAGGGGAATAGAAGTTTGATATTACCAGAAAGTGAGAAAATCAATCATAATTATCATAAAA
>JAURVB010011115.1:0-38127 GCA_033002965.1 Piper betle
CATGGAGCCAAGTAGAGATAAATAAGAAGAGTTCTACAAACCTAGATGAGTCGAATTCCTTGTCCTAATTCACCGAGCTCACTATGTATATTCTAACAAAGAAATAAAACCTGAATCACTATTAGATCGAATTGGCACACAAAATGAGGCAACACCTTTGCACATGCACAACTCAAAAAACTTACTTAATTTAATTATAATACTTAGTGATGTGTTAAACCATATTAGATGACCTTAATTATGCTTTGGTGTTGCAAGTACCCTTAGTAAAAAGTTTCATACTTAGGATTTCATTAAGTCATCCGGACACTTGCTTTCGGTCCTTTATTTTTATTTTTAAGTCGAATTTTATTAGGTTTATGATCATATCCATCGCGAATCTAACATTATTGTGGCATGATTGAACCCTATTCGGACAACCCTAACATTTGAGGGACTTGTGGCACGGTTCCTGAGGACACCCCAGGTAGCCTAGGGGTAAAAACTCTAAGCGTACAAAAATTGCACTGAGAGAAAGGGAACTGGCACAACGCCCTTGCAAGCAAAATTAGGGTCAGGGTTTTGGGTAAAGGCACTAAGGCGCTGGCAAAATTCGAATTTCCCTCCTTTTTTGCCCAGCACAAAGTTAAGGGTTTGACTCCAGATGGCGTGTTGTTCAGTTCAGTAGGAACATGCCTGCTTGGTTCAACTTTCCTTGGTCCGGCTTGCAGAGTCTAGTGCAAAGGCGGTGGGAGAGTGCCCTTGCACTGGAGGTGTTTTTTCCTCTATAAAAGGGGCACTTCACCCCATTTTTATATCCTTTCCTCCCTTTACCTCCGACCTTGCCCGCTTCCCTCTTCCTCTCCTCCTCCTCTCCAGCACTTCTCCACCTCCTCTATGCCTCTCCAAACATGTCTAAGCCCTAAGGTTGAAGGTCTTGGGGTAGGAAGCCTCAAGAGACCTCCCTTAGGAACCGGTTGAGGTAAAGGTCTGACCTACCCCTTGTCCATGGTTGTTATGTTTGTGTAGTTTCTATGATATTTTGTTTTGATTTTATTGCATTTTATTCATGTAGATGTATGCCTTACAAACACGTCAAACTTGGTTTCATGCCATGAGGAGCTGTAGAAAAACAGTTATATATTTTTAAGTACACTGCCAGCATGATCTTGCACAGTTTCACTATAAAAATCTTAACTTGCTTTGTCGATGTAATATTTGCATGATATAGGTCTTATTATGCTCACAACACATAGAACTAATTCAAGAACTGTCAAGTTATCTGGTGTGTAGTTTTCTGAAACGGAATCTTCAACTGGATTCTAGCTTATACCAATAAAAGAATCTTAATTAGGCAATAGTGATGTTATAAAATTTATATCAAAGTGAAGAACCAATTTGATGATAATTCTCTGTGCAATGTAGCTAGTTCAACATTCCAACTCACTAATTTCTTTTTGAATTGTTAAATACTGCACTTGGAAGTTTTTCTAATCTTCAGTGTAGACAAGTTACCTGCTAAGTTGATTTGTGAGGTACAAGCCTGCAGAAAATAATGACAAGGAGAAATGGTATTAGTTAGTGCAATTATCATATTGCATAATGCGTATCGTAGTGAAGTGTGTGATTCCTGGTCAATTTCGGTTATCTTTTTTCAGATGTTCAATTTACCATTAGTAAAAGGAGTTCAAGAAGCTATCTAGGTGTTGATGGAAGACATGTATTGACTTACTGATTAATATGAAAAATGTGGATTTGGATATCATAGCTTGTTTAGTTTTGTAAACATTCTAGATTAGGAAGTGCAGCCCATGGGAAGACGTTCACTGTATTTACAGAATTTATTTAGCACCTTTACATGCTTATTTTATTTGTATTTATACACCACGTGTATTTATACATCACATCTTTATATTTAGTGGGAATGGAGGTGTCGAGAAAAACTAGCTGTTCGGGGATCTTCTAGTGATCCTATGATTGGTCTTAATCAGGATGGTATTCACCGTGTTGTGGATATTCCTAGTTGTAGAGGTTTGTGATAACATAATTTTAATTTCATTAGGAACCTCTCATCAGTCAATAGTCTTCTTTCTTCACGCGTTTATTGCGGCTCCATGTCATTGTTGATCATATTATCAGTTTAACTACTTAGTCACTCATTCACTTATATGTCAAACAACCCATCATCCAAGAATCAATTCTGTAGTTGACTTTCTGAAGCAAGGTCCGGCATAGATCCTGGCTCTTTTTTGGTATTTTAGTCCATCCTTTTAACTCTTTGTACGCCTTCTATTTTACCGTGTTCTAATTTCGTTGGTTATTTCTTCCAGGAATGATCTCTTTTGGTATTCAGCCTTTTGATCAGGATATAGGCGATTGAGAATTGAGATATGTTTATTTTCTGCTTCTTTCATCTTACCACCATTTTGTTAACACCATAGTTACACCTTCTACTCTGCATTAGGTTGTACCTGGAGTGCAAGTAGTAGACAAAGTAGATAAGCATTTTCAAAGGACCCTCAAAATAAAAAAATTCTGGGATGAATGAACCACTAAATTAGCTTGCACCATTATTACAACCTTCTAAACTGCAATAGGCTGTACCTTTAGTGTAAGCAGTAGAAAAAGTAGATAAGCATTTCCAGCATTAGCAGTAGTCTGGGCAAACTTTCAGACTTCAAAAAGCAATGTAAGTTATGCATGAGTAGATTTCATCATTATGATAAAAGCACCTGATTCAAGATAATATTTGCATGGACTTTCAAGTTGGGATTAATAAGATTTATATTTACAGGAATACATATTTGAACATAAAAATTAGATACCTATGTATAAGCTTGTTATGTCTTTTTGAGCTTAGCAAAGATGCCCAACATGATGACACCTATTTGATCTGTCGCCCATTATGAGCATAATTTGGTTGATGAATGCTATGGCTTGTACAAGGCCAGAAGTTATTAAGTTGGTACACTCAGATGTATGTTGGCCTATGGAGGTAAAATCTCTTGGCGGTTCTATTTATTATGTCACTTTTATTGATGATATTTCTAGGAAGGTGTGGGCTTATGACATGAAAAATAAAAGTGACATTTTGTCAACTTTAAGAATTTTCATGTATTGGTTGAAAGATAAATAAGTAAGCCTTTGAAATGCCTTAGAAGTGATAATGGTGTGAATATTGTTCTGTTGAGTTTGATGAATATGGTAGCAAGTATGGGATTAGGCATGAGAAGACAGTTTTGGTGGTGAATATTCTGCGGTTGGTAGTTTGATGTATGCTATAGTTTGTACAAGGCCTGATATAGCATATGCAGTTGGAATGGTTAGCAGACATTTAGCAAATCTGAGCAAAGAGCATTGGCAAGTAGTTAAATTGATAATGAAGTACTTAAGAGGTACATCCAAAATGTGTTTGTGTTTTGGAAGTGATAAACCTTTATTGGTTGGTTACACCGATATAGACATGGTAGGTGACTTGGAGACAAGAAGGTCAGCATCTGGGTTTGTTGTTAATTTTGCTAATGGGGCTGTGTCTTGGCAGTCTAGGTTGTAAAAGTGTGTTGCATTATCTATAACTGAAGTTGAATTTATTGTTGCTACAGAAGCTTGCAAGGTGATGCTATAGTCAAAAGATATTTGAATGAAATTGGTGTTAAACATGAGAGATACATTGTATACTGTGATAGCCAGAGTGCAATTCACCTGAGTAAGAATTTAAGTTTTCATTCAATGAGCAAACACATTGATGTGAGATATCACTGGATGAGAGATGTATTGAAAAGTAAATCTCTTAAACTAATAAAAATTCATACTACAAGGAATGTTTCACATATAATGACTAAAGTTGTATCAAAGGAGAAACATCTTTACTACAGGAATGGAGCAGGTATAGATGGAGCTTCCCATGCTGGCTAGAGGTATTTCACGGAGACGGGAAGGGGAGGTTTGTTGGGTTGTCCCTATTTTGGGAAAAAACAAAAATTTTGCAGATTTGGTTAGTTGAAAGGAATAAAATCAATGTTTGACGCTTTTCTTCTTTGGTTTTTGGGATTTTGGTGTTTTAGAGAAAAAAGGCTAGAGAGGATAAAGAAAAATTGTGTGGATTGAAGAAAGGTAAATGTTTTGTTGAAAATTTGCTTGCAATCGTCAATGATAACTTTGTCAAGTTCTTAATTTGTAATTCTCTATTTTCTTTCTTTGTGGTTAACACTAACTTTGTAGAAGTACAGTAAATTGATATTGGGGAATTTGTTCTATTATGGATCTGTTCTGTATTAAATTTGTGATATAGTGAGTTTAATATGACTGTTTGCCTCATGGTTTTTTTCTCAAATTTAGAGTTTTCCGCATAAAATTGGTTTTGTCCATTTTGGTTGGTAATAAGATGTCTCTATTTTGTTTAGTAATTCTCATCCTTTTCAGTTAAAATGAGGATTTAAATGTTTTGTTAATCCCAACAAGAGGTTTCTAGACAACCATGATGGGAGCTTCCTCATACCCGGTGTTGGCCGGTACATGATGCCCTTGGGCAGCAGGGGAATCCCAAGCATCACCGGCGATACACCAAGCATTACCATTGGTCGAATAGGCAGATTCACTGCTTCCCGGCGGTACACTCCCCGGCGTGGATGACACATTTCTACCAAACCCTTGTGTGGAGATCCCCAACCCATTTCCGTGAGCTTGCCATGGACGTCCTTGTTCTAGTAGTAGTAATGTTGTTAAGTCATGACCATGCTTGGTACTCAATAAATCTTTGCTAGTGTTGCTCTTGCTATATAGCTTCGCCGTTTGGTTCACTGCCAATGGTCTCAAGCTCAAGTTGGTGGGATTTGGATCATGCATTTGGTTATTCAAATTGGCTTATATATTAATATACATGCTGAGCCGCCTTTCTAATGCAAGTGAAATAATATTATTTATTATCATATTCATGCGACAACTAACCTACACAAAGCTCACTTTGCTAAATTAACCATGGAAAACAATAAATTAACAGTAACTTGTATCAAATCTGGCCACATCAAATCAAATTAAGGGAAAAAAGCAAGTCGAAGGAAAAGAGGGATGATTCATATTGATAACCAGTTTGGATAATGTCAAAGGATAAGGGGGCTATTGTTGAGCCTTTTGGTAAAGTTTTAGTTTATGTGATTTGATGGCGGGGAGCCTTGGATACCCAGCTTTATATTTTCCATGTCAATTATGATCTAATAGTTATCTAATTGAAGGGGGTACATGTAATATGTTGAAAAGCCACGCATGGACGTCAACTGCTCATATGTCGAGGTATTATGTTACATCCTGTACCTACTCATTCTCATCAGTAGTCGGTAAGACATTGAATAGTAGTTTTATGATTGAAAAGGCAGAACTCATAGGGCTGTAAACAGGCCAAACCTACTCGCCAGCATTTTGCCTTTGGCTTGATTTGGCTTGAACTCATGCTCATTAATTTTGTGCTCGAAAAAATACTCAATTCAAAATGGATAGCTCGTTGAACAACAAATAGAACATGAGCTAAGGAGTGTTCGGCTCGAAACTCGAGCTCGATGTGTTCAAACTAGAAAAATATTCGGCTCTACTTGGCTCGTCAATACTATTGAGGTCACATTGAACTTATATAGTATGGGAAAGAAAATTTTGATCCTATATAAGTCAAGTATGAACCAAGCACAAACATTCGTTCGGCTTGAGCTCGGCTTGAAATATAGCGAGCCAAGCCCAAACACCATGATATTTTGGACGAGCTAGGCTCGGCTCATTTGCATCAAAGCTCGTCAAGCACTCAAACAAACTCAAACATGCTTGCCAAAAATCAAGCCAAATTCAAACACATCCTTGCTCGGCTCGGCTCGGCTCGACTCGTTTACACCCCTAAGAACTCATGGTTTATTTGATCTCTGACACCACATTAAAAAATAAATTATAGGGTATTTGGTTGAATTATTTTTAGTCTATTTATTGAACAAATATAAAATTATAAAAATAACAGCTAAAATACACGTTTGGCAAAAAATTGGCAAAATATAGAACAGTAAGTAAAACATATCTTCAAAAAGATCTTTTTACCTAAAAAGGGGAATAGAAGTTTGATATTACCAGAAAGTGAGAAAATCAATCATAATTATCATAAAAGAGGGAAAAGTATGAATTATCTTAAACACCCGTGGTCAGATTTAAATTTAAAAATAAAAAAATCAATAATCCTTATCGCCGCCCTCAGCCACAACTGATGGCCAAGGTTTGCTTGGGGTGGCCAGGTCCGATCGCCTGAGGTCCATGGATGGTGACAGTTGATCATGGCCACCCTGGCCATCCATGGCCTTGGGGCAGCCAGATCTAGCCACCCCATGTGGAATCCCCATATTAGCCGCCGATTGCACTTTTTTAAAAATTGTTTTAGTCAAGGGCAGTCTTGTTATTATCAAAAAATTTCTCCATTTTCCAGTAATTATTTTTGATTTTTCTCACCCTTAAGTAATATAAAAAAATATTATCCTTTTACAGTAAAAAGCTCCTTCAAAAAGCTTCATAAAATATTATAGAAAAAAAATTGATCCCTTATTATTTTTTAAATACTTGAACAATATATAAACTCCACTAATTATAATTATCAAATGTTAATGAGAATAATTAGTATCAGTTGCAAGTGATACTCTTATGTAAGCCAAATGTCATATCTCTCATCAGATTATAAGGTTGACTGTTCGATGATTAAGACAATTCTGTCTACACCAAAAACCCACAAGCATGTGATTTAAATAAGTGACCAGATTTAAAACTTGTGACATTTTAATATCAGCTGTAGTTAATGCTAAACACCCTCAATATTATTTTGTGACATCCGGTAATAATTAAAAAAATTTGAGATTAAATTTACTTGAAATTTTTTGTAAAATTAATTTCCATTGCAACCAAGTGGCCAACATAAAAAGAAAAGTGGCAGTTGTCATATATATTAGTAAATTTGAGGTACAATTAATTACCATCAAATTAAATTAACTATTTTAGATTAGGAGTAAATTACCTGAGACAATATTGATCATTAAATCCTTTGACAGGATTTGTTTTTAATCCCAACTATTTTTCTTTCTTCACATCTAGACCATCTAATTATTGGTAAGACATACGAGTCCAGTAATAATATTAATAATATTACTTAGCTAGATAAAAGAGTTTAGTTCATAAATTATAAGTTTATTGATTTCAAATCTAATAATTGATTGTAAGTACTATTTTTCATTGCACTAAAAAGGTGAAGTAAATGACAGCGAGTTAGCAAGGAATAATTGAACAAATGTATAGTTCCAACAAATGCATAAGAAGGTTTTGTTTCTGTATCTATATAATGAAAAAAAAGAAAGAAAGATGAACAACCCTAAACTAACTTATATAGGTTACACATCTAATTTTAACCTTTTTAATAAGTCCCACACATGAGGTCAATATTTATAGACACTAGAGTGCCTAAATAAATAAATAGTAGATTGATAAATTTTGTTTTTTTAAACATCATCATATTGACTCATTTTTAGATTTAGAAAAAATATTCATTCATTTAAAATATATTAAAATAATTTTTGTACAGTGGAACTCACTGAGTCATTCCAAATAAGAACTGAAGTTTATGAATAGTGGGATCCACTAAATCATTTTAAATAAAAATTGTAACTCATGTAAATTATGTGGGTTGCAAGTGATATATATAAGGCTCATATATAATTTGATACGTTAGTTTATCTAAGTCGTCAAATGACTTGAACTTTAATACCACATTTTTACTTATCACCTGTAATATTTTATTTAAAATAAAACTCACTTCCTTTTACAAACATTTTCAAGGAATCATCATTGCTTGCAAGTGAAACTAGTTATTTCATAAATAGGTAGCGGCACAATCCACCAAGTCTATAGCCGAGTTTTTCTTTCAAGCAAGTCTACTTGAGTTTTTTCTAATGTATATAAACATAAATTTGCTAACTTTGCATGTTTACCCTTCATAAGCATAATTTATTCATATTTTTCTCTTTACGTTTTCTTCTTCCAATTTCACCTTATACTAGTTGGGTTCCCTCCTCTTACGAGAAATTTAAGGAGTTTAAGAACTTGAAGAGTCTTTTTGCTTCTTAACTTTTGGACAAGTCTGTACTTGGACGAAAGTTGAAGGATTTTGTTTTGGCATATTTAACCCAATCTTGAAGGGATTCTTTATAAGAAGAAAAAGAAAGAAGAAGAACGGTGATAGAGATATCATCTTGTGTGCGTAGGCCTGAATTGTGTGAGAGATCAAAATAGAGAAAGAGGTGAAGAGTTGATTTAGTGTTGAGTGGAAGATCGAAGTTCAGATTTCTATTTGGATTGTCGACTTGTCATTTCATCATCATCGTTTATCAACATCGAAGGGTTCCTTTCTCTTGCTTTAGTCATCCAACTTATTGGTGATTGGTTTGATCTGTATTTAGGTGTTTGTTCTCCTATGATTCTATGATTATAATGTTTAAATAATTATAGAGAATTTGGATCAGTTGTGGTTTTACCCACCAATTTGGAGGTTTTCCAAGTAAAATTTGGTGTCTCCTTTATTTTTTGGTTTTGTGTTTTTCGTGGTTGGTTTCCTTGTTATTCTCTCTTTGTTGTTGCCGATTCTGAGATTTTATCTATGGTAAATTCAAATAATTGATATCAGAGTTTGGTTGTTTGGTTGTGGTCACTTTCAGATTGTGGTTATTTTTCTGTTTGTGTAGTGTTTGACAATGTGACACCCCGATTTCGGTTCACCTAAGAACTGGATTGGAAATGTTATGATAGAGTCAAGTCATGTCTAAGTAGCTAGTATATAAAACTTGATCAATAATATATATCGAAATAACCCTCTTGGCATCAAGATAATAGAAGACATCGCTAAATACGCATAAAAAATACATTAAATAGAAGTAAAAGTATAAAAGAAAATGACTGCACTGAGCTCAAGTGTCTGTAGCGTTTATATGTCATCGTACCATAGCTGACTCAAAAATCATGAAACCTACATATATAATAAGAAAAATGTCAGTAACAAGTGTTATTAGTCTAGAAATAACTAATAATAAATAGGCACAGGAGAGCTAACCCTCCTGTTGAATAAAAACACATAACTTCTTCATAAAACTCTCATCAAGGCATATATGGGAGCCATCGACCTCAGCCAACAACGTCCCCCTTTCTATCTCATTCTCATACATTGGCTATTTAAACTATGCCTCTCCACGGAAAAATTATTCTATTTCCTTTTCGTCCTCTCTAAGTCCTTCATATCACTCCTAGCCCTGAGTACGGAGACTGAGTACTTTGAATGTTGTGACATGCAGTCTATATGCAAGGCTAAGAACATCCTCAAGTAGTTGTCCTCCTATAGGGTGATGTAATTACTTTGCTTTTGCTTTCACAATAATTGCTCACTCGGACGGCGGTAGTTTATCACGGATGGTGGTTGTGCATCATGGACGGCGGTAGTGCACATTTGGTCGGTGGTAGTGCATCACAATCAGTGGTTGTGCAAGTCGGACGGTGGTTGTGCATCACGTATGGCGGTTGTACTACTCGGACAATGGTTGAGCATTACGGACGGCAGTTGTGCTATTCAATTGTTGAAGATCTGATCCTAATCATGTGCTTCATGAACTCATTACTATCTCTTGCATGTTTATCTCCATGTGCCTATCTCTCCAGAGGTAGTTGTTGTCAACTTGGCTCAGGCTATCCAACCATGCATGCATGATCTAGAGGGGTCTGGATCATAGTAGTGATACATACGATGGTAAACCAATGCTGAGCCTATACTTGTCTTCTAAAATCTGGGGTGACTGCTCTTATGAACACTGACCGACTCTTTCAGTAGCAATCATTGATCTGGCCCTGGCAGATTGAGTGAAATCCAATTAGCCATCTATATTTGTGGTCAAAGGTAGTATCACTTATCATCAATGTCTTCATGCCTCTATCTATTGAATAGTAACCAACAATACTATTGGGACAAACATACACTAGTGGAAGAGGGGGTGGCACTGAAGTGACCATGGGACTATAGATCCACCTTGCTACTCAGCCTCATCCATTATTATCTCCGGGAAGTGGTCAATCCAAGTCATCCACTCAAAACTCTTATTTGTGCTCCAAGTGCTTAACTGGATCTGCTAGCATAGTCATATCCTCCATCCATAAGGATCTATCTAAAGATCTCAGTTCTCCAAGGTAGACCTTGGGCTATGTCTGATGGATCTATCCAAGCACTCAGTGGTCCATGATTATGTGTTAACTAACTTTGTCTATGTCTCCATACTCCAAGCTTCCTACTAGTGTCATCTCTTGTGCCTTTATCTTGCGATGTACACTATGTTCTAAGGAAGGACCGACGTGGTGACATGAAAAAGATGGGTAAGTGCTCCAATGTGGTCACCAAAGTTCTAGGTACTCCACGTCACCATCCAACTAAACCTCAGGTAACTAAACATGTGGACCATCTTAAGTCATCTAAATCTTTGGCACAGTAAAAGCAAAGGCGTATCTCTGAGCTTATCATGACATTCCTATGTGATCCATGCTGGCATCTATGGAAATCATGATTTCATATCCATCTCATAACCTCTTTAACTGCGAACACCAAAACATGCATTGCTCAAGTCTAACTTACCACACAATCTGAAATCTTAAGAAAAACCAAAGGAAATACATGTCGGCTTGGACAAGGACAACTCCACACACTTGGCTCAAAACAAAAGTTTTCCATCTCAATTGACCAAGACATAGCTTTGATATCAAATTTTGACACCCCAATTTCGGTTCACCTAAGAAATGGATCAAAATGTCATGATTGAGTTGAGTCATGTCAAAGCAACTAATCTATAGGACTTGATCAATAATATAGATCAAAGTAACCAGCTTGGCATCAAATGAATGGAAGACATCGCTAAATACGCATAAAAAATCATCAAATATAAGTAAAAGTATATTAAAAAAATAACTGCATTGAGCTCAAGTGTATGTAGCGTTTATATGTCCTCTCACCATAGCCAACTCATAATCACGAAACCTACATATATAATAAGAAAAATGAGAGTAAAGAGTGTTACTAGTACAAAAATAACTAATAACAAATAGACACAAGAGAGCTAACCCTCCTGTTGAATAAAAACTCATAACTTCGTCATAGAACTCTCATCTGGGCACATCTAGGAGCTATCGACCTCTACCGACAGTGTCCCCCTTTCTATCTCATTCTCATACATTGGCCATTTAAACTATCCCTCTGCATGGGAAAATCATTCTCTTTCCTTTCCGTCCTCTCTCTGTCCTCCATATCACTCTTGGCCCTGAGTATAGAGGCCGAGTACTCTAAAGCATGTGCCTTCAATACCCTTTGAAATTACAAATCTAGACATGCGATGCATTGTAGTACCTGTGAATCTCCACACTTCTCCAGGTTTGAGGAACTCAAAGGTGGAGTTATCAGGATCCCTTTAGAATGGAACAAATGCTCACCAATTCCAGAGCCTGCTTTGACAAACACAAGCCCTATGTCAAGACGTGGCCGTCGATTACCCTCATTCCACCTCTCACTGAAAACGCAAAAACTACATATACATAGACCTAAGGAGGGATTTATATAATAGGCCCAAAGGCAACTTGCGGTGAATCTTGTTTTTAAAATAAGACTCGAGGGGTCTCATCCTCGAGGGTTATTAAGCACGGAAGTAAGAAACGTCTAAATGAACCGTATTAAGTGGGGTTTGATAAAACAACCATTTAACACGTCCTGCGATTGGGAAATCAAATCAACAATAAAGTATAGCGATACAAGTGAGAAGAGTCCTATCGGATCTGTGGCCCAGGCTCCAAGCGCGCCGTCTCATCTATGGCAAGCTAGGACTTTGAAACCTACATCGAAACCCACTGCTAAGTAAAATCCAAACATCTCTATATGATGCATGCTCGTGGTGTGTGCTCACATCATCAATACATCCTAATAAAAAAAGACAATGCTATGTAAACCTACAACTATCATACAACACGCAAATCGAGACATAATAAAAGAAATAACTAATAACAAATAATAAATAAAGAAATACATACACTCATGAATAAATAGATAAATAATAAATAAATGAAAATAACCAATACTTTAATCATAAAATTATAATATCATTATATTATATAAATGCAAAACTAAACAGGAGTAAATATCACATATACTGTGTAAGTAAACAAATAAATAAATATATAATCATTCAATAAATAAATAAATAACTAATTAATTTTAATTAATCATAAATCATCATAGTATCATAGTTATGCAATACAAAACGCACAATTAAATACAAATAAGTAATAACATACATGCAACGAATAAATAAATAAATAAATAAGTTTAGTAAACATAATGAAGACTAATATTAATAAGTAAATATATCATTAAAAATACCAAATAATCATGTAAACATTCATCATATACAATAAGCACATAAATACAAATAAATAAACTATAATAAATAAATAAAGAAATACACAAATAAATAAATAAATAAATAAAAACACTCATAACATGAAAAATATGCTAAATAAGGTAAATATATATCTAAACTCATGTAGGAGTTCTCGAATTACCGAAATAGGTCAAAAAACGGTTGAAAACGACTAAAAATGAGCTAAACTGAACCAAGCTAAACCGGGCGGTTAGTTTGGTTAACTAAGTCTAGGTCAGATAAACTGGTGGGATGGGTCGGCTGGGTTGGTCTGGACTACTGGACATGGACACAGACATGGGCGAGCAAGTGGACACGAACGGTGAACAGGACTCAGGTTGGCGAATGCAAATGCAGGCAAGTGGACGCGAATGTGGGTAACAAGGTCGGAAGGGGTGGACGGTCCCATCGCCAGAAAATGCCAACGACAGTGTCACTGGGGTTATCGCTGGTTGTGGTAGACAACCTTGATGATGAGGAAGATGATGGTGTAAAACCTATAATTCAAGTCAGAGTTTTATAGTCTGAACTGGGTCGTTCAACTATTATTTTCAGTCGAGACAAGTTTTAATTACAAGACGACCATTCATTTTTCTCACCGACCATTCATTTTTCTCAACCAACCATTCGTTTTCTCACCAACCATTCATTTTTCTCAACTGACCATTCGTTTTTCTCACCGACCACTCATTTTCTTCCCCCTTGACATCTAATTATTCCACACTTCTGACACTGTCACCATCCAACCACCACCATCCTTCTCACCCAACTTTCTTCTTCTTTTTCTTCCTTCTCATTTCCCCCACGATCCTTACTTGAGCCGGTCACAACCTTGTCACCATCGCTACATGACTAACGATTGGGTATGGAGTAGGAACTCACCACCTAGACACAAAGACACGCTCAGAGTTTCTACCAAGTTTGTTTATGACTCGCCCCTGATTTATTGTTTAATTCTATTGTGATTTAATTTTTATAGATTGTAGGACGAGTTGAGTGGTGTTTGATTAGATACAACTTAGCTCGGGCCATTTAGTCCAATAGTTTTCCGGATTAATAACCCTCGAGGATGAGATCCCTCGAGTATGTTTTCAAAAACAAGATCTACCACAAGTTGCCTTCGGGCCTATTATATAAATTACTACAAAGACCTATATACATGTTGTTTTTGCATTTTTCGACAACCGTACTACTCTAGCGGGCATGTGACAACCAAAGTTGAGAATACCAACAACCATGCTATGTGAGCAGGCATGTGCCAGTCGAAGCTAGAAATACTGACAACCATCTTATGTGAGTGGCATGTGCCAGTCGAAGCCAGAAATACCGACAACCATATTATGCCATCGGCATGTGCTAGTCAAAGCCAGAAATACCGACAATCAGGCTACGCGAGTAGGTATGGAGGTAAGAAAAGGACTTAGGAACCAGAAATTGAAATGAGAAAATGCTGAGAGAGATAACAATAGCAGCAGATTAGTTCAATTAAATATGATTTTAGTTCAGTAGATGCCCTTTAGAGACTTCACGATAAATATAGAAAAATGTTTTCTATCATATGAGAGTTCGCTCTCATAGTCAGTTTGACATTAGTTATGTTTTGGACCAATAAAACTCAACACTGATGTGTTTTTATAATATATGTAGGTGATGATCATGAGCAGGATGAGCCAGCCTGGACGGAGGAGCAGTGACGTCTCTTGTATACACACATGTCAAATGATAGAATGTTAATGATTTGTTTATGTTGTCATTATATTGAAAATTATGTGAAGTAATGCAAGATATGATAATATGATAGTGATATTATAATTTGAAAACAGATATTAATCTGCAAATTGAATGATAAAAGTGATATGTGAATAGAATGAATAGGTGGGTCGAGACCCAAAACGTAAAATATTTTGAGGTGATAAAATTAAATATTTATGTGAAAAATATGATGGAATGAATGTATATTGATTTATGTAATTATACATGTTGTTCTGATAGGGTAGCCCTTAATTGCACATTTAGGGAAAACTCTATCCGTTTTATTTAACAAATTTTATCGATTTTAATCATAATAGTTTTGGTATGTAAATTGGTTGTCATGTCATCCATATAGTAGCAAGTTAGGGATCCGTGCATTCATCCATGCATAGCAATTGACATCTTCCATCATGAGACGCCGAGAGTAGATCCGTAGGGTTGGGTTCGGGTTAGCCGACCTAACCGAGACCAGTGACATTCTAGCTCGGTTCTCAAGCGTACACTGGATTTGAGGTATTACAAATGGTGGTGGCGATCGAAGGAGTCTGGCAAGCTACTACTTGGAAAACGGCCGAAAAAAGGGAAGAATCGCCACGGGTGCGGTGGCATCGCCAGTGGCGATTGCAGCCACAATGGTGGGCATGGGTGGTCTCAAAGTGAAGCTCTTGGTGAAGTCAACCTATCTGGATGATCGGATAGGTCGGGGCTGGCTCGCCGATGCTGGAAAACACTCGAACAGGTGGTGGTGGCGATTGAAACCGGTGTCAGAAACTTCATCACTGACGGCGACTGCGGTGGTGCCGGTGGTTGTGAGTGGTATGGATGGAAAGCCGGCCGCGAGGCGGTCATGGGGGTGCCAGTCCGGTGGCCAGGGGCATGCCGGAGTGGCGGGGGCACTTGGGTGGAAATCATCCTAAAATCAATGGAAATCTCAGAAAAATAACATGGTAAAGCTAGGGTTGACGTGGACAGCTTGGATCTTGCCACGTGGCATGATCGACACGTTTGATAACTCGTGACGTAGTGGGGGCCCACCTATGGGTATATGCAATATACATATGGATGGAAATCTCAGATTGAGGTCGTCTAAAGTTAAAACTTGCTTGAGTTCTAAAAGTAACTCTATAGGTGGGAATCGAGGCAAGAAGGCTAAATGGGCCTCGAACGCTTAACTCAATTGGGTGAAAACCTATGACTCAATCAAGCTTGGCCCACAGGGGCACAATTCGGTGATCTAAAATCCCTATGAAGCATGCAAATGAGATACCTTGAAAATCTCAAACGAATACTAAATGCTACAATAGCATAAATCTAGGCCTGCAACCCTGACTAAACCATAAAAATCATATGTATACTTGGCGTATACACTGATAACTCACACTCTGCTGTAGCCTAACTCAAACTACCATTTACATGTTGGGCATAATCAGCCTTCATAACATACTCATACGACCATCTAGGCCCATACTCATAGTCTGAAAACTAGTATGAATCGAGCTCGCTTGAATCGACTCGAGACTGGCTCAAACTTGGCAAATATACGAGCGAGTAAAACCCTAACCCGAAGCTGGGTTTTATAGACAAAATGTCAAAAAGCACAAAGTTTGAAATCTTCAAATTTAATGAGAAAGACTTTATTATGTGGAAGGTGAAGATCCTTGTCATACTAGTAAAGGATGGATGTGCAATTATCTTGAAGGGAAGTCAAACGAAGCCAAAAGGGATGACTGATGTTCAGTTTTCAGAGAATGAGATTGCTCAAGGTTAATATTCTCCTAGCTTTGGAGATATCTAATGTGAAGATAACAGGTAAGATAACAGGTACAACTGCCAAAGAACTATGAGATTGTTTGAATAGAGTGTATGAGAATAAGTCTTTGATTAATAAGATTTATCTAAGGCGGCGGTTATACAAGTTGAAAATGAAGGATACAGTGTTAATTCATGATCACCTTAATGAGTTCAACTCCTTATTGACGTAGTTGATGGGTGTTGGTGTGAAGATAAATAAAGAAGAGCAAGCTACTTTGCTTCTTTGTTCAATGCTGGACTCATGAGACAAATTTAATCACAAGTTTGAGTCATGGTGCATAATTGACATTGGACTCGATGGTTGTATCACTTCTATCAGAGGAGTTGAGGAGAAAATTCATAGAGTCTTCAAATCTGACTTTAAATTCTTAGGCATTGGTGATGGAAAAAGAAGATACAGATCAAGGGGAGCCAAGAAACTAGAGGAAGTCGACTCGGGTCCTACTGCTATCAACTAAGTATCCAACATCGGAATATATTCAGGTTGCTGAAAGCTGTAAACCAGAAAGTTTTAGTGAAGCTATGACTCATATGGTCAAGTAGCAATGGTTGAAAGCCATGTAGGAAAAGATGAGTTCCATGCATGAAAACTATACATATGAATTGGTGGTTCTTCCCAAGGGGAGGAAAGTGTAAAATCCAGGCCGCTTGCCCGAGGATTTTTTAGTCGGTTTGGTTTAGACCTAGATCGGGCCAGTTGGGTCTAACCCTTCTCATCATGGTTCTAGTATGGTATGGTGTATGTTCACCCAACCTTAGCATCCTTTAACGTTTGTTACGCCCGTTTGGACGCTACGTGTCTGACCTTGTCATGTTTGGTTTGGTTGAGTCGGGTGTGGATAGATGTTAGGACTCTGTCCCGCACATGTTCATGTAAAAACCCTTACCCAAGCCCTATATGATAGGTATGTGTGACAGATTTTCTTGTGTGCGCTTCTCTTTATGATCCTATTAGTAGTAAGAGGTATGATGCGGGCATATTACAGTCGACTAGATTCTTATATATGTATATATAAAGGGCAAATTTCTCCCAAATGGCCACACGGAACCTGTGGGAGAGACGTGTGATTTGAGCCAAGATGTTAAAGTTAACGATGAATGCAAAGTGCATAGTGAGTCAGCTGCATCTGAATCTGGGGAGCAAAGTGCATAGTGAGTCAGCTGCATCTGAATCTGGGGATAAATCGAATGTTGCCAGATATAGAGTACATGGAGAGCTCAAACCGCCTAGAGACTATGTGCATGTGCCTTTTAGTTCTTTTTACCTACATGAAATAATTTACTGACAAGATTTGGAGGATTTTATGAAGTGAGTATGGTCCTTGATATAATTTACTCCAATGCTGACAATTACAAAAATGATTGCTTTGTCATGCATCAGTAAAATCCCTGATAGAAGTCTTTCTTGCTAGACTTATTACGAGTTTCCTCTTTTGGATAGTGAATTTTCTTTTGGGCAATACATGTTCAGGCTTTAGCTGCTTCCGGCTTGCGAGCCAATAGGCATGCACGATAAGTTGAAGGAGTTGGTCAAATCATTGCAGTAGATAATGATAAAGGTAACTGGGCTGGATTTATTTCTTGAGGATTTTTTGATAATGATCTTCAATTTGATGAAAAGACTATGGTTCCTATGCAGTATCTGTAGAAGCTCGTAAGAGGAACATCAAATTCAATGGCTCAGTAGTGTCTTCTAAAGTGGAGCCTCATCTTGCTGATTCACGAGTTTATATGCTTTACCCACCAAAAAGAATTTGACGTGGTACTCTTTGGTGTCATGATTAGCAAATGGTTGATTCAATTAACTTGTTTGCTTAACACTGCCTTAGTTCATATTTACTGATGTTTTTCAACAGGTTGATCTTGATCCATATGAAACTCCTCTGTTTTTAGACTGTGCTGTTCAATCAGTTGCAGATGGTGGTTTCTTAATGTGCACGGATTTGGCCGTTCTTTGTGGGTAATAAGTTGGTCTACCAGGGAAGAAAAGGCATATCAGTTTGGTTCCAAAAAAAACAGATAAAGTTATGGAGTACTTACCAGGTAGATAAGCTGCTTTTTTTTAAAAAAAAAAAACCTTTGTATCAATGACAGTCACGATATCTTAGGGAAAGAAAATCTTTGACTCAGAGGTATAGAGAGGGAGAAAAGAAAATCCAACTGCTTCACTTACAGATAGCAAATTTAATGTGTGAAGCCTTATAAGTGGGTTATGTAACACAAGGTCTCGGGTGGGGGAGGTGATGGTAACAAGGTCGTAGGTAGGCAAAGTTCAGGTAGACTTTTGGCAATCGTCTATCCAAATCACTTATTCCTAAGGTTTTCTCCTACTGTTTTAATTGTTAGTGGTGATACAATGGTTATTTGTTATTTATCTTTTCATAAATATCAAAGAAAATACCAACAAAGAAATACCTCTATTATCACATCACGTTTGAATGGAATCAGAACTAAGTCATTCAACCTCATATTTATACATAGTTTTAGAGATTTCTTAATAACAACATATTAATGATAGACAAGAGCAAACAAGAACGAAAGAACTTCAAATATTCTAATAAACGTTGTCTTTGAATAGTGGAAGGAGGGAGATTTTATCCTCCTGTGAATCCCATGTTAATTCATCCCACCAACTTTGGCCCCCTCTTATCTCTTTCAGAGACTCTTTACTTGCTTGGATTACACCCCTCGGCAGTCTTTTCAGTTGATTACAGAATCTGACCTCCAATATCTGAAGTCTAGGGAAGCAGAAATCATCGCTGCAAATAATTTTGAGAATAGGACATTCATCCACGTAGATCATACGCAATGTGGAAAAAACAATGCCCGATCCTCCTGAAATCTTGAAAATCTCTTCCAATTCAAAGCAACTTTTTACATGAAGGACTTCTAGTCTTGGTAGAGGCCAACCCAAGTAGGCAAATCCCAATTTGGCACAGCTAACGATGCTAATGAGCTTCAGGTACCGAAGTGAGCTTTTTGGCTCCATAGACACCCGGAATTCTATCAATTTATTCAAATCCGACATTGAAAGGACTGTGAGACTACAAAGAGTGTTGGGTTTGGGTTTGCTCCCTTGTACTTCCTCTACTACAACCTCTGTCATTTCACTGTCATCAATACGGAGGGATTTAATCCTGTCCATGCTCCCCACCTCCTGTATAAGCCGAAAACAACTTATATTCATCTCTATTATCTCCAAATGGGAAACACAACTGGCCAGCTTAGGAGAGTGGGCTAACCCCTTCATAAAGGATGCGGTGCTGATGGATAGTTGGAGATCCTCTAAACATGGGAGGCTTTCAAGTTCACTAATTCTGACCCCTCGGCCTTCCACTCCAGTAATTGAAAAGTTTTCCCTCAGGAATAGGGCTTGCAATTTCGATAGCCTTGAGATTACTCCTTCGAAAGATAATTTAGGTGTGAAGGCTGGAAATTTTATGATCAATAACCTTAAGCTCCCCAGCTCTGCCAACCCCTCAAGTGATGCAAAGGTAGCATTAGATAGATTTAGACAACGAAGATCACTTAATCTCCCGATTGAACGTGGCAATTCACACTCATACCCTCCATAGACATGCAAGACCCTCAATTTGTTCATGGCTTCAAGCATATCATCGGTAAAAAGTGTCACACCTTCGCCTGTCGTTATCAATGTGGAGAGGTTAGGAGCTGATTTACCTAATTTTAGTCGTTCTTTTTCTCTTCTTTCCATTGAATCGTCTTCTCCAAATGTTGTGAGGCCCAACCTAGCTTCCTTCCCACTGATTTTTCCAAATCCAGATCTTCCTTTGCTGATTTTAAATTCGTCCTTCTTGATCCATAAAGTCATTTCGCGGAGAACATCATGCATTACAACTTTCCATTCGTTTATCATTTTATTCAAGATTGCGGAAGTCTCATCTTTTCCATCTTCAACTTCTTTCAGCAAGCTGGCTTTTATTAAGTCTCGGATGATAGTGTATCCCTTGTCACGAGCAGCATCAATGTTGTCGCATTCGTCATCAAACAGCCCCTCCCCTATCCAACACGAAACAAGGTCAAACGAGTTGATTTCCCAATCTTCACGGAACAGCGCACAATAGCAGAAACATTCCCTTGTGGTATCGTTTTTTAGGCTATCATAACTAAGCTTCAAACGGGAATATAGTTTTTCTTCACTGTCTTCAAATCTGGGTGCGTGTTTTTCAAGGGTGTTTTTGGCATCACACCACTCCGAAAGAGTATATTTTGTGCTCATGGCCGTCCCAATCACTTCAACGGCTAACGGTAGGCCCCCACAATATCGGCTTATAAATATTTGCTCGGCCAACTCTTCTATTCTAGGATCGGATGCGAAGATGGCTTCACCAACTTTTGCCCTAAATAATGCCCATGCTTCATTGGGATCCAAACAATTGATTGAAACTTTTTTAGCTTGCATTCTATCACAGACGCCTTCAAAACGACTGGTAATCAAAATCTTGAATTTCACCTCATTATCGAAGGTTGGCACTCCAAGGTCAGTCAAAGCCAATGGTTCCCAGATGTTGTCTAGCAATAAGACATATTTTGTGCCATTAAGAAAATCACGTATTTCTCTTTCCATATCGAGTTGGGTCTTGTTTTTGTCACTCATTCCACACCTCTTCATAATACTTTGTTGAATTTCACCAATAGTGAAGTCCTTGGAAACGCTGACCCATATGATGAGCTCAAAATCGCTTCCCTTGAAAGAGTTGTTAATTTTTTTAAAAGTGTTGTTTTGCCAACGCCTCCCATCCCATGTATGCCAATTCTTCTCACTTGCTCGTTTTTAATGAGGTCCTGCACCGTAGCATAAACTTTATCTTGCCCAATGGTGGGTATGACAGCTTGTTCAACCAGAATTACCGGACGAGATGGATCCGCCACATCTTCAAAAGATCGTCCTTCAGATATGAGTTCTTTTATTTCCTTTAACAAGTTCTCCCCTCTTTGACTCAGCTGCACCCAATTATCAGAATTTTCCATATCGTCAAAGTCTTTTTGCATAGCACTCACGTCCTTTTTGTGCTTGGAAACTCGCTTAATCCACCCTTCAACTTCACGTTTAGGGAGCAACAAGCGCTCTCTCTTAGTAGCCTCGACCTTGGAATTAATGTCCTCTTCTACCTCGGAGAGTCTGTTGGCCTTGACTTGTATAGACATGATATTCGTCTGAATGGGACAAGGAAGGTCTGGATCAACCACTGTGCCATTGATGTACTCTCTTCCCTCTACGATTAGGTTTGCAACAACTCCTTTATGTTGTAGGACAACTTTTTTCCGAGTTTGTGTCTAGTCCAACAATTTGGGCAATGAACAACACAACTAAAATTCAATGGCAGTTGGAGATCAACAGCAACCTTTGCTTTGAAGTCTCGTACTCTATTTTGCCATCCATGAACTTGTTTCTTCACAGGTTGAAATCTTTCGTGGGCTATGACAACCTTACGATCAACATCCGAGCACACTTCATTTAGTTTGCCCATCTCAACTTCTAATCTTCTCATCTTACTTTTCACGCTTGTGGCATAGCCTATCTGGTTACTTGCCCATTTGAGGCCATCACACACCCAGCCAAGGAAGGGACTTACACCGTCCATTGTTGTGACCTGTGGAGCTGGTGCATCTAGAAGATGTTAATGCAAGTAATGATAGTCTTTGATATTCCAAGAAAATTTAATATTTTAATGCAATATTTTCTTTTATAGTAATGATAACAATCTTGATGTTTGCTATATATATATAGTGAGAACTTGATAACTTAGGAGCCCACTCACCATTGAACTTATCTATTGATCTATTGACAAATTGAGTATCTTTTACAAATTTAACTATTGTAGTTTATTTTGCTTCATTCTTTTACATTTTTTCCCTGTCATTTCTAAATCTTAATTTTTCACGTATATTATAATGCAAACAAATATAGAGTATAACTTTAAAACCCAAGCCGTTTGCTCAAGAGTTTTTGAGTCGGTTCAATCTTTACTCGAATTAGGTTTATTAGGTCCGGCCCTTCTTACCATAGTTCCAATATAATATGTGTTCTCCCGACCCTAGTCCCTTTCGGCTTTGGTACCTACGTGTCTGACCTTTTTTTATTTGGCCGAGGCAAGTTTAGTTAGACATTAGGACCGAATCCCTCACGAGTCTAGTGTATGTGTTTGTTGCATGTTTGGGCCCCTTTTGGACAATCTTGGCCCCTCTAGGACCTGCTACACTACTCCCGAGGTCACCCCATTTGTCTTAATGTGAAAACCCTAAGGTACGCCAACCTGTGTTGGGCGTAAATGCGCCCTCCCAGCGTCCTTGTTCCAATACTATTTTCCCTATATAAATTCAGTCTTTCTCCAACAATTCCCTTCCAAATTCCTTCCCATCCTCCCTTCCTCCCTTGCCTTTCCTCTTATTCTCCAGCAATTCCCAGCCTCTCCTAGGCCTCTCGAATCCAAACCTAGCATTTAGGGTCGTAGGGCTTGGTGTAGGAACCCCCAAGCGACCTCCCCTTGGTCCCCCTTGAGGTAAAGATCTGATCTTTGCACCTCCTATTTGTGTTGTTTGGTTCTATTTGTATGTATGTGTATGTGTTTGTATTTTCCTGGTATTTTTCTCATAAAGATCTGTATGTTAGAAGTTATTAAGCTTTGAAATCATCTTATTTTTACATTTACTTAAAAAATATGATTTTTACACACTAGTTGTGTAGATTTATGCATTTTTTGGTATGCAGTACATATCTCATGATATAATATGTAGTTTTGCATTATCTTTGTCTTGATACACTCCAGAAGTGAAGATCTATGACTTTCATGATATCATTTTGTCTGTTATGGTATGTATGAGCATGTGGGGATGCCAAACGAGACAAAATGTGGAAGCTTTTATGGTCATTGTGCCTAGCCGTTTTTTCCCTAAGTTTTTACACCTTGATGTAGGTTGCTTTTGATATCCAACTTTTCCACATTTATAGCTTTTCATGTTGGAGAAAGGTGATGTGTTTGTTGTGCTATGATGTGCTATATCATGCTTTGAGATTATTCTTTGTGGTGAGCCTATTAAAAGATATTAATAAAATACATAAATATTACATAAGGACTCACTAATTGTCTACTAGAAACATCTATATTTTGGTAACAATTAAAAATCATTTATGTGGATACTTTATCTGGTTTTCTAGAGTGTGTAGGAACATACGGTGAAACCCTAGTTCTTTAGCTCTGGATGTAAAATCCAAACACCTAGGTTAATGGTAGCACAATTTCATAAAATTTCACCCAGACCTTAGGGTTTGTTCCAACATCTCCCCAAAATTTGAGGGCCATTGTCTATAGAACTTACGTTATGATTTCCCAAGCCCTTTATATCTAGCTAGCTCCAGAAATGACCTAGCCAATGCCTTTCCTTCCCAAGTCAACTCAGGTCCAAATCCTTGTTTAGACCTGAACTTTTACAGGGCTCTAGCCCATGGTGTTAGCTAACTTCACCCATTTACCTAGGTCCATTTGGAATCTCCACGCCCATAAATGATACTTAGAAAAATCGGTGTACAACCCAAAAACACAGTTCTGAGCACCTAGTCTGATATTAGTAGGCATGTTTACAATGTTGGCTCATTGGATAGCACTTGGTAAATTCTTTACCATACCCTTCGAGTGTCATGGCCCATGGTTTTAGCCCATTTGGACACTGTTTGGTCTATCCGAAAAATTATCCGGTGAAGTTCATTTGATTGAACCCTATGTTTGGACTTTTCCAACTAAATATACTTATAACCCTAAACCCTAATAAAGATACCTAATGAGGTTTAATGTGAACTTAAGCAAGTAATAAAGTGTCTTTTGTGTTATGCATGTGTTTAAGCCTTGCCTTGATCTACGTGCTCATATAATTAGAGTCTAGTTTGGGTTCCATCTTTGTGCTAGGTTGCGTGAGGTGAGCTCACTCATCTACGATGGGAAGCTCTACTCATCTAGGTCGGTAGGACTCCCTTTGCTTCTTATCTTCTTGACTCATTGTGTGTCAAGTTTAATCGTATTTTAGACGTACGACAGTGTTGGTGGCATTTTATTAGATAACTCTGATGCATAGCTTCAGTTACCCGGATGAAGTTGCACGTCTAACCCTTCCTACCGTTTGCCTATGTATATTATATATGTGCGAGCCACAATCTTAGTCTCTCCCGACTAGACACTACACATCCCAGCTCCTATTTTTCAATTTTATTTTGAGTCAAGTATAGTTAAGTTTAGGATCGTTTCTGTCATGAGTCTAGCATGTATGTAGTACACTGGACCCTATTTGGACAATCCTAGTCCACGTACGACCTGCGGCGCATTAGGATGAAAATCCTAAGCACCCAAAACTTGCTCTGTGCACAAGGGTGCCCTGCCAGCGCCCTTACGCCAGCCAATTTAAGGGTTTCAAGTCTACACACAAAGTCACTGGCCAGTGCCCTTGTACCCATCGATTTGAATCGCCCCCCCTTTACGGGCAGTGCAACAACCCTGCCAATGCTTTTGTGCCAAGAGTTTGACTCAAACCTTGCGTGTGGGTTGGTTCACCAGGCGTGTGCTTGGGCCAGCATGCTTCCTTGGTCCAGCTTGACAAGGGCCAGTGCAAAGGTGAAGGGCGAGTGCCCTTGTGCTGGAGGCTATTCTAGTTTCTATAAAAAGCCCCTCCTTCACCCCATTTCATTCCATTAGCTCTTCACCACCGACCCCTCCTTCTTCCCTCTTCTTCTCCACCTCCTCTACAGTCCTTCTCACATAATCCCAAGCCTTGAAAAGCCCCTAGGAGTTGTAGGTTTCTTGGTAGGATGACCCAAAAGACCTCCTCGCCCCTTGTGAGGTAAAGTTCCCTTCTTTGTGGTTTTAGGGTTATACTTGTTTCTAATGTGTAGCTGTATATGTTTAATTGTACATGAAAAATATGCAGCCTAATCTAACCACTTGAAGCGCATGAACAAAGCCCCTAATGTTATGATGTGCATGTTGTGTTGGTCTATCTTGCCATGATATGAGCTTGGGCTTGATGAGCAACCTAAATTATATTAATAAAATCTGTAAAAATTATATGATGACTCCCTAAATGTGTACAAGAAATTTGATAATTTTGGATCAATTAAGAATAATTTATGTTGTTGACTAGGTTGGTATTCCAAATAGTGTAGGAATGCATGGTGAAAACCATACTTCCTTGATTCCAGTTAGAAAATTTAGTGGATTTGGATGACATTGATCCCACACTTAGGAAGTATACCAGCAGCATTATATCCAAATTTTATAACAATTGGATGAGTGGTTCACAGGTTAGGAATTTCCCAACCTCAATAGGTCACCCAGCTCCAAAAATGACCTTGCCAAGACCCTCCATTTTCGAGCTCACTTAGGCCCAATCACTTGGAGTTTGAACCTAAAATTTCTCTGAGCTCAAGCCCATGGTGTTGACTATCTATTTCCACTGACCTAGGCCCATTTGGAGTCTACAACCCATGAACAACCCTTAGCGAAATTGGTGTGTGGCCAAGAAACACTATTCCTAGCACCTTAAGCCTGACCATAGTGGGCCTTGTTAGCCATGTTAGCCATGGTCCTACACTTGGTAAAAGTTTCACATGAGCCTTAGAGTGTTAGGGCCCACTGGTCTCAATTTCAAGCCATTTGGACATTGTTTGACCCGTTAGAAAAACAGTCTAGTCAAATCCGTTCAAATAATTTACTAAGGGTGCATGAAGTTCAAAACCATAGTTAAGCTAATGAGGTATAACACTCCATTTTCCAAGTAATTAAGATGAATGAGTATTCTATGTATATGTGCATGTGCTGAGGCCTTACCTTGTTTTGCGTGTTGAGGTGATCCACGATTGATTTGGGTTTCATCTCTTAGTACGTTTTATGGAGTGAGCTCACCGAGTTAGGACAAGGAGCTTGACTCATTGAGGTTTGTAGGACTCTCCAGCTTCACTTCTGATTGGCTCCTTGTGTGAGATTTTAACTGAGTTTTAGACGTAGGACGACATCGACAGCATTTTATCGGATCTCTTCCTTGTCGGGCCAATTAGCCGAGGTTTTTGCAGTTTAATAAAACTACAAAGATGAGATCCCTTATTGGTTTTTGATGTGAAGATCCAAAATTTTATTATATAAGTCCCTTCCTAGGCCTATTATATAAGTACATGCCTTTTCACAATTTTCACAATTATGAGAATGAGTGGTATGGAGATATGTAGATTGCACTAGTACACCTTCCACCCTAAAGTAGTGCATTGTAAGTAGGGTACTACTAATGGAGCGCATTTTTGAAAACTGTGGCAGATTGGTTCTAAGCCACCTGAGTACCATGGCTGGTGCCATATGAGGGATGTGAAGACGTTAGCTTCCTATGTATGCTATGCTTATTGCCACACA
Source organism: Piper betle (assembly GCA_033002965.1). Classification (NCBI taxonomy): domain Eukaryota; kingdom Viridiplantae; phylum Streptophyta; class Magnoliopsida; order Piperales; family Piperaceae; genus Piper; species Piper betle. The sequence goes on from JAURVB010011115.1 coordinate 26,453, forward strand.
TGTAGCTAACCCTTTATGAAGTTATGTTATCCTTGCTTACTGCCCAATAAGTCTTTTTGAAGTTTTATAATATTTCATGGGTGTTAAGATACCCATCTACCAATTAGCATTATCAGTAATTAATTTTGGACTGTTGTTTGATTATTGGCAATTTTCCTTATATATTTATATATGTAGGTGAGTAGTCTAGATGACCGGCACAAGCAAATGAATCAGAGGGATCATGGTGGGGGAATCACGTTGTTTTGTTTTAGCAAACTTAGGTATTAAGAATTTGAATGTATTATTTTGTGGGCATGTTCAATGAAGCATAAACCTTGTTTAATTTGGATTGAGTCTATGTGATCATTGATTGCATACGAGTGTTTCTTTTAGCATATATTATATTATTACTGTGGAGCATGTATACTTTGGGGCACTCTAACAATAATGTAGGGTGTATAAGCCTCAAAGTCTTGACACACGATGAGGAGCACTTAAAGGTATATGAAACATAATTGTTGCAACTGTGTGTGTGTTTGACAAATATGGGTGGGAAGAACTCACGGTTCATACCGCGCGAAGAACCAATGTGAAGACTGGGTGTTAGGGTTTGATGTCCTGACACTCGATGATGCCTTGTGCTTGTGTGTGTTAATTTCCATTCTCTGGTATGTGGAGCATGTAACTACAACCCCTGTGTATACGAGTTAAGTTTAACATCATCATAAAAATAAGTATACCTAACTTCATGGTTGTAACTAAGTATAAAAACCAGATCATGCATACGCATCCTTAAAGCTCAACCTCTTTACTGCAGCAAGGGTGCATATCTTCTGTAGTTCAAAGTGATCATTTGTATTGTAAAGTTACCCTCTTAGTTACTAGGGAGGTGCTACCTCTCCCGTAACTCAAAGTGCTCATATTAGTAGCCTTAAGAGTAAGAACCCTTCCCATGGTAATATGATCAACATGCATTATATGAAATCATGTAAAGGTTGTCCGTCTTAAGCGTCCTTGAGGGTTGAGATCCGCTTCCATAAGATTTATACACTAGTAGTCCAATGAATAACTTCTGAATTATAACATCACATTTCGGTCCGCCCTACGACTTAAAAATCGGGTGTTACTCCAAGCCATTTAGCTGAGTTTTTTTATAACTTTAATAAAACTTCAAGGCTGAGATCGTTTAATGGATTTGAAAAGCTAAGTTCTAGAAATCTTATTATACAAGTCTCTACCCAAGCCTACTAAATATAAGTATGAGGATTTACAATTTTACGAACAGGAAAAAACTATACAGTTAATAGAAATTGCACTAGTACTCCTTCAAACCTGAAGTAGTGCAATGCATGAGGGTACTATGTAACACAATACATTTGAGGAATTTGTGGAACTAAGCTAACTATTCCTCTTCCACCTGAGTACCGTGCGGGTGTTGTATGATGCTAGGGCATAAGCTTCTTGTATGAATATGATTTTTTCATGCAAATGCACCTGACCTTTTAAATGACGTAACTCTCCTTACAATTGTGGGAGACTTTTTGAGTTTCTATGTTTTCCTGTTGGTAACGGAATACCAATTTGTCAGTCTTGATTATACTGGCAGTTATCTCGGATCGGTAATCAAACTATATAGGTGAGGTTTTGTGGTGTTAGTCAGCCTAGGCACAAGGATCTGTGGGTCAGTGGTAGTGACAAGAGCCCTATGTTATCGTGTGCTATGTACTTGGTTATGTATTTTGGATTTTATTATTTTGCAACCATGTGCCCTAAATTTATTATGACTCCTATATGATTCGGATTAGATTATGGCATGATAATTGAGTACAAATGTTTAATTATTCTTTATTTTATAGTTGTCATCCTCGTGGAGCGCCTAACCTTTGATGCAAAGGCTAATAATCGTCTCTAGTGTGTATAAGCTTCAAAGTCCTAGAACATGACGAAGAGCAAACTGTGGTACACAAAACATATTTGGTTGCAATTGTTTGTGTGGAGACTTGTGGGTAGGAGGAGCTTACAGATCTTACCGCATGAAGAACCCCTATGAAGATTGGATGTCATGGTATGATGCCCTAGCATTCTATGATGCCTCTATGTTTACTTTACTCTTGTGGGGGTATGTGGAACAGGTAACCACAACCTAGTTTTTTGTTATTGCACTCATTTGCATTAAGTAATTAAGTTACTTAATCCATTAACTGAAACTAAGTATAAGAATCAGATCATGTCACCAAATTCTTTAAGTATTCAACCTCTTAGTTGCATTGAGGGCACTACCTTCTTGTAGCTCAAAGCGATTATAACGTTTGAAAGTCACCCTCTTAGTTGTAGGGGAGATGCAGACTCTCTTGTAGCTAAGAGTGCTCATTTAGGAGCCATAAGTTTAAGATTTGTCCTATATGGTATGATTCTATATGCGTTCTATAAAAACCATGTACAAGGTGTCAGTCTTAAGCCTTTTGAAGGGTTAAGATCCGCTTTCATAAAGTCACCACACGATAGGCAACGAGCAGCTTTCTGAATTATAATATCACACTTTGGTTCGTTCAACTGGACAAATTGAGGTGTTAGAATAACATTTATGTTTGCATTGTATTTTTCACCTTTACAAGCAATAATGTTATTGAAAATTTTTAAAATTTAATATATTGTAATTAACTTGGTTTATAATTTTCACTTACTAATTATAAATTTTAATTATTAATTTTCGTTAGTCAAGGGATGAAATCAATACATGACCTAATTGTTTATCATTACTTTTTAATATAACAATTGTTCTCGCACTTGAAACTAATTATGATAATAGTTTTACATTTAAGAACCCAATTTAAGCTACAATTTAGGAAATTATTATTTGGCTTTAATTCTGCTATAAAAGTTTATATTTTATTAAGTTACTTATGCATATATAGAATTATTATTTGGATTTAATTGATTACCTAATTTAAGAAAATCAATTTTTGAATATACTATTTATTACTTTTAAATTGAGTATAATTGCTCGTTAAATTCTTTATTTAGAATTTTTACTTTTTATTACGATTTAAGGGTCCATAGAGAGTGATCCTACTTAATATATAAATTTTATTAGCATCTACTTGACTTGAAATATCTAATTACTAATAATTTTTATTTATTAATTTTTGTTAGTCGAGAAAAGGAATTGATAGATGACCTAATCGATGATCATAAGTATAAATATTATTTTTTATTGGATCTATTTGAAAACTTTAATTATTAATTTTAGTAACGCAAGAGAAGAAATTAATATGTTAATTAATGGGGATCACTAATTTTTTTAATATAATTATTGTCCTTAAAATTTAAAAGACAAATTAGGCAACACCCCTACTCGAGTTAGTCCATAGAAAACAATCCTAATTAATATATAAATATAAATATTGAAACATCTACTTGGCTTAGGATTCTTATTTACTTCTAATTTTAAATATTTGTCAGTTGTACATAAAAATAAAAGTATTATAAAACATATCTATTAATTACAACAGAACTTTAATTCGGTTGTCCTACACATTCAAAATGAAAAGGTTTTGATTTTTGTATTTCGTGTATATAGATCTCCTAAGTTGATGCATAATCCTGAAAGGAAAATTATGTCTTTATTAACGTTGTGATACAGAAAAAAGAACAATACTAATATAAATATGAGTATGAACATTTTATAAACTTCTTCTAACTATAAATCTTTTTATATCAAGTTTAACTTATATCAGAAATAAGTGCAAGGTTTCTTTATAGATATTCATGTTAAATGCTCGTACCCAAATACAATTATCAATATTTACATATATATATACGTCTAAAACATAAACCTTACGTTAATTAAAAGTCTTATTTAAGTGAGGAGGCTTTTTAATTAATAATTTTTTTAATCTATTGACTACTTGTCCCTTAAGATGACCAATTGATGTGCAACACATTATATAGTTTTAAAATATAATGGAATCATTAATATACATTACAAAATAAGCCAAGTAGTAAATACAGAACGCTAAATAAGTAAAGGAATATAGGATAAAATATTATATAATTATCCATTACTTTTAATATCAAACTTTAATTCAAATCTCTTACCCATTTAAAAATTCAAGAGAAGAAGAAAAAATAGCAACTTAAATAGAGAAGATCTGTTATTCCAATTGTGAAGATCTAGATCTTATAAATTCTTACTTGTAACTTGGAGAAGGTTCAAACTTCAATTTCAATTTCCCACCCATTCAAAAAATTAAAAAAATAATGAAGTTAACAAATTAAATAAGAAGAAATTGTTGCTTAGGTTTTATTGATTTAGATCTTCTAAATTCATGCATATAATATACTAGAGAGATCAAATATTGTCCGTTTTTTATGATGAGATGAAACAAAAGAACCATAGTCATAATTTAGGAACTATAAAGTTTTAAATTCAAGATTAAATAATAAGGTTATATAAATTATAAATTAATGTTAACATTAAATTTCAATTTATATTCCTACTATTTTTTAAATAAAAAAAAGAAGAGGGTTAATAAATTAAATTGAAACATTTTTACTCCTATTTTGTAAATCTAGGTCTTCTCAATTAATGTATACTATCTTCCAGTGAGTGCGACTCTTACTTTTGTGATGCTGGAATGTGAAAAAAGTACCATACTCATAATTTGAGGATTATGAACCTTTAAGTAGAAGATTAAAATAAAAATATTATAAAAATTATCTTTTCATATTAACATTAAATTTCAATTAACATCTTATATCCATTGCCAAAATAAAATAAGAAGAAAGTCAACAAAATTTAACAAATAAGATATGTTACTTTAATTTTATTAATATTGATTTTCTAAATTAATGTGCATAATCTTCTAAAGATAAAGTCCTTGGCTTTTTTATGATGGGATGTCCGAGAACTATATTATCAGTATATACATGTATGCATGTATGTATGTATATATATATGTGTATATATATATAGGAAATATGTTTCCTATGCTTGAGCACAGGCAAGCTGCCTGTGCTCAAGTTTGATCTTGGCCGTTGGATTAGCATCCAACGGCCAAGATCAAAAAAATGAAAATGAGGGGAGGCCGCCGGCGCCGCCACAGCAGCGACGGCGGAGTGCGGTGCCCGGCCACAGCGACGGCCGGGGGGGGCGGGGGCGGGGGGTCGGCGGGGTTGGCGGGCGCGGCGCGGGTGGCGGGCGGGGTGGTCCGGGGGACGCGGGGCGGCGGCGGCGACGGGCGGGCGCGGCGGGGGGACGGGGGACGGGGGACGGGGGGAGAGGGGGTGGCGCGGCGGGGCGGCTGGCCGGCAGGGGAAGCGGCGGGGCGGCTAGATCCGCCGCCCCGTCGCCGCCGGTGGTGGGGGGAGGGTGTCGCCGCGAGCGTCGGGTCGGCCGGCGGCGGCGGCGACGCGTCGGCCGGGCGGCGCGCACCGCCCCAACCTTTTTTTTTTTTATCCAGCCGTTGGATTTGAATCCAACGGCTGGATGGCTAGCACAGGTAACTTACTGAGCACAGTAAAAACGGGCTCATATATATATATATATATATATATATATCCAAAATAATATTCTTGAGTTAATTAAAAGTTAAATTTAATTGTGGATGTTTTTCAATTTTAAAATTTTGTTATTCTATTGGTAATTTATCCCTTAGCATGATCAATTAATGTACGGCAAACCATAATATAAAAATTTGGAGAGTATGGAGCTTTAAATTGAAAACTAAATAATAACATTATACAAATTATCCATTAATATTAATATCAAATTTCAATTTAAATATCCAAACTTTTTTTTAAAATATAAAAGAAGAAGAGACTTTAATAAATTAAATTGAAAGGATTTTCACTTCTCTTTTGTAAATCTAGATTTTCTAAATTGATGCATATAATCAACTCTAACATTTCTGATGATGAGATGTGAAAAAAGAACTATACTTCATACTTTGGGGAGTATCAACTTTTAAATTGAATATTAAAATAAAGATTATAAAATTATTCACTATTATCAATAGCAAACTTCGATTAAATTCTCCTACATTTGAAAGATAAAAAGCAGAGAGTCATAAATTTAACAAAAAAATTTATTACTCCGATTTTGTTGGAATTGATATTCTAAATTACCGAGTATGATCTTCATAGAGTAAGAGTCTAGCTTTCCAACGATGGAATGTGTGACGAGAATCATACATATATTTAGAAAGTATGAACCTTTTTATATACCTCTAAATTAATAAATTAAATTAAATATAAAAGATTAATTACTCCCATTTAATAATATAAATCTCTTAAATTAATGTGTCTAATCATTTGAAAAAGGAGGCTCTGGATAATGAGATATGAAATGTATGAAATGAGCCGTGAAAATATTTGGAGAGTATGAGCCATTTTACATGCCCCTTTTAACCATCCATATGCATCTTCTCTTAGAAATAATTATAAAAAACCTAAATCAGAAATAAGTTTGGAAGTTTGTTCACTCGTTTAAGGCTTGCATTAATGTTTAATATTCATGTATAATATATATCCAACATGAATTATAAGTCACATGAAATATATATATACATATGGAACTTATTCTAACAACTAATTATTTATGTGATTTGCTGAACTCTCGTTAAAAGTTGTAAAAATTGGAAGGTGAATAGGTTTTGTATACAAAACTTATGTGATTAATTAAAAGCCACATTAAATAAAGTTGGAAGAGTTGGAAGCTGAATAGGCTTGAGTATATATATTTATAAGCTAAATGAGACCCATTTTATCAACCATTTGCTCAACTCCTATATAAGACACATTTAAACAACCAATAGTATTATGTCACTTGTTTGGCCCTCACATTTTATGATTTGCTGAACTCTCATTGAAAGTTTAAAAAATTATCCTACTATTATATATTAAGATAGATGTCCAATTGCTAACTAATGGCCATGTAATTTCTTTAACAGTGTTTAATCAAAATTGAAGATTGGAAGCATCATTCTACTAATTTATTAGATCTTAAACTGATAGATATTGAATATAAGACTAATTAATTATTTGAGGGATTTTCTACTAATCAAACAAGGATTGGATTGAAGGGGATGATTTTGACTTATAAAGACAGACCAGTTATAGGGATGCGAGATCATCCATTCACAATGATATACTTATCTACTAGCATCCTGGAGTGATTAGGGGCACAAGGGGCGTGACTAAAAATTTACTAGACAGCCAAACTTATGGCCACGTAAAAAATGAAACGTTATTTCTCGAAGACCAACATCAGAAAGATTTTTGAGCTAATCGGATTGTAACATTATTTACTAGACAGCCCAACTTAGTTGGATGGTCTTATTTTTTAACTCAAATCATTTGCAGAATACTGTGTTTCAAGACTAAAAATGATACAAATGTGAGAATCAGATAATACTGCAAGTTGCAGCTATCAAGCAAATCAGGTGTCGATGGCCGGACACTAAAAGTCATTGTTTCTAACGTTTATATGAGAAAATTCTCGGGAATTAGCATGAGGCCATTAATATGAATTAAAAATTCCATGTATTTGTCAAGCAATCAGACATGAATATGTGCATACCTGTGAGTAGATCAAAGAGTTGAAAGATCCAGAGAGCCACACATCGACAAGAAAGCTTCCATAGACAGCCAATGAGATATTATGCATGATGGGGAAGGTGAGACAGGTAAAGACTTTCGTAGACTTCATAATGAAACTTTTCTTTACCGTGAAAGGGAGGCTTTTTATTGATATTACCAACTGTAGTAAAATCAAAGCAAATTAAAAGAAAATAGGAAATTTAATTATAACTAGCCAAAGACTTTTAAATATAACATTTTAAAAAATTAATAAAATAAATATCAAGAATGTACAAAATTAATTTTAAAAAATATTACTACATTATTTTTAAATTAAAATATTGAATATTTATTTAATTTTGACAAAAAATATAATAATTAGTGAGCACAATGGTTTAGTGACGATGTAGCTTACGGGAAAGGGTGGCTCATAATTACTGTAGTCTTTATTGTCATTTAAGATAGGACCACTAATCGGATTGTAAAAATGAGCTTACATGGATGGTCATATTTTTTAACTCAGATCTTTTGCAGGATACCGTGTTTGAAGACTAAAAATGATACAAATGTGAAAATCAGATAATACTGCAAGCTGCAGCACCTATCAAGCAAATCAGGTGTCGATGACTGAAGACTAAAAATCATTGTTGCTAAAGTTTATATGAGAAAGCTCTCAGGAATTAGCATGAAGCCATTAATATGAAGTAAAAATTCCATGTATTTGTCAAGCAATCAAACATGAAGATGTTCATACCTGTGAGTAGATCAAAGGGTTGAAGATCCAGAGAGCCACAGAGCGACACGAAAGCTTCCAGAGACCGACAATGAGATATTATGTATGATGGATAAGGTGAGGGAGGCAAAGAATTTGTGGACTTTGTGAAGAAACTTTCTTTTTACCATGAAAGGGAGAGATGTTATTGATATTACCTAACAGTGCAATCAACGTAAATTATAAGAAAATGGGTTAATACGTGATATGCGCGAGCTATGTTTAAAACATTAATAAAGTATATATTAAGAATGTACAAAATTAATTTTTAAATATATTACTATATTATTTTTAAATTAAAATAATAAATATTTATTTAATTTTAAGGAAAATATAATAATAAAACTAATTAATTTTAAAAATTTTAATAATTAAATGGAATATATTTTAAATTATTTTAAATTTAGATAGAATTATACTTAGAAGTTTTTGCTTGATAGTAAATAATAATAATAATAATAAATAAATCAATTCTACAAAAATCTAAATCAAGTATATATATATATATATATATATATATATATAAATAGCAAATTTAATTCAATTAGTATAATTATAAATTTATTAAAATTTGTCAATATTTTTTAAATTCATAACTTGGGTAGAATTATACTCCAATTCATTTATAATAATAATATCAATATCAAATAATAAATTTAATTTGAGTAGTATATTATAAATATATTAAAATTTATTAATATTTTTAAAGTTTTTTATTTGGGTAGAATTATACTCTAAACTTACATAATAAATAATAATAATAATAATCGTAATTTTAAATTAGATAAATATTTACTGGTCCATAAAACTATTGAGGAGCCTGAATCGATCATAATATTAGTAAAAATTTAAAAATAATTAGTAAAATTAAGTAATGTTCTTAAACCAAGTTAAGATATCTAATTCTAGTCAAATTACATTTAATCATTCTTGAAATAACTAAAAATAAATAAGAATTTTAATTAAAAGTAAAATATTTTAATTAAAACTAAAATATACTATCAAATATTACACAATTTTCAATTATTCTTCTTGAGAATATATTAATTAATTGTAGTGTATTTTGAAAAATTAAATTTAAAAAATCAAATTGTGCGTATAATTCATTTTAATATAAGATCCCTCAACTTAGTATTGCATCTTATACCTACTAGGATAAGATCTTATTTATTGGTAGGAATAGACTATATTTCTTCAATTTTGGTTAACTACATTTTAAGAAATGATATAGGCCCATTAGATTATACTTTGAATTTGGTCAATACAAATGGTACCAGGGCCAGCCTAGTTGTGTATTAGATTGTGGGCTAGACCGAAAGGTTCGGCTATTAACCATTGGCTAAGTATTGTAATTCTGAGTACAAAATTTCCTAAAGTGGTAGATTGTGAGATCCCTTAATGTAGGAAAGATCCTATTTATTAGTGAGAATGAACTACGAATCTTTAACTTTTGTTGACCACTTTAAAAGAGATGACTTATGTAACACCCTATTTTTCAATCCGAGGGTAGACTGAATTATGATGTTATAATTTGAAAAGTCATTCGTTGGACGGTCGTGTATGAACTTTATGGAAGAGAATCTCAACCCTTAAGGTGGCTAAAGACAAACAACTTACTAGATTTCATATAATGCATGTTGAATCATACTAATATAGGAAGGTCCTTAACTTTAAGGAAGATTATAGCATGATACACTCCGAGTCACGGGAGAGGCTGCACCTCCCTAGCAACTAAGAGGATGATTTTATATAATGCAGATAATCACTTCGAGCTACACGAAGGCAACACCCCTAATATAGCTAAGAGATTGAGTTTAAAAAGATGTGGGTTCATGATCCGGTTCTTACACTTGGTTGCAACTTTGAAGTTTGGTAATACTTATTTTTATGATGATGTTGAACTTAACTCACATAACACAAGGGTCGTGGTTACCTCTTCCACATACCCGCGAGCAAAAATTAAACGCGTAGATAGAGGCATCAACGAGTGGCATCATCCCGAGCACTTGGTCTTCACATGGATCCTTCAAGTAGTGTGAATCATGTGTTCCTCCAGTCCGCATAACTCTATCACACACACACACCATCTGTAGCCAAATATATTTAGCATACTTGGTGTTGCTCCTCATTGTGTTCCAGGACTTAGAGAGTTTATACACCCTGTAGATGATTATTAGAGTGCCATAAAGCTAATAAACCTAGATGATGATAAAAATAATAATAATAATATAACTAACACACGAATCATACGGAACACATCCACATGCAACATAACAAGGTTTAGGGTACCAGCCCAAATCATAATACAACACGTACACCCATAGTTTCTGAGAAGACATGAATCTTAAATACATAACAAATCCTCCAAAATACATAAGTCGGGTACATGAAAAATCATACACATGGTACCATTCCCACCTGAGCCTCCTGATCCATCCACTTATGTTAGCTACTGACATGCGTAGTCGTCTACATAGATAGTCCAAAATTATCTACCGATAACCAATACTCGCAAATAGATATCTTAATACCCACAAAAAATCATTAAACTTAAGAATCTATCGTAAGGCAGTAAGTTGAGGCCGACACGTTAGAATATCATACAATAAAGGCCTGAGCAAAGTTGACGGCTTCATACTTACATACATACATACATGTGCTTACGCTTTCACAACCTCCATATATCACCCACCACGATACTCAAATACCATGGAACATTTAGGTTAGTGTAACAATTTCCAAAAATACACTGCATTCGTATTGTCCTACTTACATTGCACTACTTTAGCTATAAAAGAGTGCTAGTGTAATTTATACAACCCATACCACTCATTCTCTTATTCGTAAAATTCTCAAATTCGCACACGCTTTACATAATAGGCCTAGGAAGGGGCTTATATGATAAAATTTTGGATCTTTAGTTCGAAAACTAAGAAAGATATCTCATCCTTGTAGTTTTATTAAATTGTGAAAAACTCGACTAAATAGTCCATCAACGGAGGGATTCAATAAAACACCGCTAACACCGTCTTACGTGTAAAACATGATTAAACTCAACAATCAAGGAGCCAAACAAAGGTAAAGCAAAAGCATCCTACTAAACCAGATGAGTCGAGCCCCTTATCTTAACTCGGTGAGCTCACTCCGCATAACCTAGTAAGGAGATGAAACCTGAATCAACATCGGATCACATCAGCACGCACAATGAGGTAAGCCTCAACACATACATGAAATAAGAAAACATAAGTAACTTACTTATTTGATCAATGGAGTGTTAATCATCATTAGATAACCTTAATTAGAGTTTGGGGTTACATGTATACTTAGTGAAAGTCTGATACTT
>JAURVB010011117.1:0-17580 GCA_033002965.1 Piper betle
CAAATCCAATAAATAAAAGAACAATCACTATGAATAATTGTGGACGAGTAACTTCAAGAAAAATAATAAATAATAAATAACATTTTAAACTCCTATGAAAATAGATAAATAAATAAATAAAACAATAAAAAATAATAAACTAATAAATATATAGATGAATAATAAGTACATTAAAAAAACACTATTCATGAATAACAATAATAATATAATTTCACTAAATAAATACGCTACTAAACGCGAGTAAATATTAACACATACATGAGTAATTCAATCAACAAACAAACAAAAAATTAATGTAATTAAATAAATGAATAAATTGTTAATAGCGATTAATCATGAATAATAATAATAATATAATTATCAGATATATAAATATATGACTAAATATTCATAAATAATAACATGAGAACGAGAAATTAAATAATAAAATAATTAATTTATAAATAAGATATGATAACATGAATAAAATAATATCAATATGTAAATATATCATCAATAGTAATAGATAATCATATGAACTTGAATCAAATTTACAAATATATAAGTAACTGAGACAATAATGAATAAACGAATAATTAAATAAACAGATAAATAATAAATAAAGAAAAACACTTATAACGTCAAAATATACTAAATAATATAAATATTTATTTAAACTAATGTAGGGAGCCTCAAATTATTGAAAACAGTGAAAAACCGAATGAAAACGGGTGAAAAGGATCTATTGACTCAACAAGGCAAGTGCTCAAATCTGACCGAGTCATCTTGGCTGAGTTGAGCTACTAGGTGAGGTAGGCAACCGCTTAGCTGGGCTGGAACACAACAGGTATGGACCCAGACATAGGCTGGCGGGCAAACGGTCATGAACAAAACTGGTCAGGCAGACAGGCATCGACATCGCTGATTGAGCAGGTGAAAATCAAACAGGCTAGCTGTGCCCGTCGCCAAAAATGACCAATGGTTGTAGGGTTGGCTTCGTCGGCCTGCATTCACATTTGATTACCATGTATTGAGCGCATCTAGGGTCAAAGAATTGACTTAGTCCGACATGGGGCAGCACCCTTAAACTTCTTAAAAAATTAAACATATGCCTCCGTGCTAAACGGGGTGACAGGGTACAGTGGCGCAAGACGACTTATTATGCGCTTGGGATACCGGAGGGTGAGTCAATGGCAAATATCGGTAACTATAGGCCATGGGCCACGTAGCGTGCGTGCGCATACATGGAATTATAGTTGGATGGGCAGCCACCCTACCAGCATAATAAGAGTTCGGCAGAGGCTCATAATCACTAAAATATTCAAATTCAGATCTTCCTTCCTCGTCCAAGACAACGTGCAAGATTCCATGATCGAGACCATGCCATCTCTAATAAACTTTATTTCCAAGTCCATTAAATGTTACCAAATTCCTGAATTATTCCATGTGAAATTGAACTTTGAATAACCTTTCTCCAATTCCTCTAAACCTTATCATAGAGCAAATTATTATACAATCGACATGATATCATCATAATCAGAAATGGAGACATCCAAGACTTAACAATCTCATAACATCGTGAGTTATGAGCGTTGAAAAAATGTTGAAAAATGAGTTATCAGAGTATTTGAAAGTATGCGTTATATATTTTTATGTATGTGATCGTAGAATTATTTTTAGGCCGAATATGCATTAGGATGTGTTATAGGGGCAGTTTAGGTAGGCTATTAGTTATAGAACATGTCATTATAGTGTTATGGTGTGTCATATATTTTATAGAATATTCACCCAATTTTTGTATTTTTAGGATTTATTATGAGTGAGTTATTATTTTTGACTAGTCACCGCTGGCATGCCATTACTTTACCCCACCCTTTAAAGGGGGCGTCTTCCTTCACCCTAGCCGTCTATTTCCCATTTTCTTCTCCTTTCTCTCCTTTTTGCTCTCCTCTCTTGGCAACGTTCTTACACCTCGCCTTTGTGTCCTGTTTAGTATGCTTTCCTTGTCATTCTTTTACTCATTTTAGTTGCTGTTTTGTTTACTTGTAAACATGCATTTCATGACCGCCATGCTAATTTCTGTTGTTTCATCAATTTGTGATTGCCTTGCTTTTGCTGTTGTTTTATCAACGTCCTATGCTATGTAATTGGTTTGTTTAGTATAACTGAGTTGCAGTCATTAGCATCTTATGATTTCTATGCATGGGGTTTGGATAGTGGGCAACTCCATGGGGAATTCCTTCGGTGCTTGTCAAGTTAAGCATCCATACCAGTTCGTCGGCCAAGGCTCTTGCCGTGCATGCTCACAGCGCTTGGCTTGAGGTTGTGGGTTGTCGTGCGGGGAGAAGGGGAGCGTTCCCGGCGGTGCTGTTGGCCGGACGGTGTTCACTTTGCATTCCCGACGGTGCTGCTAGCCAAGCGTCGTGTGCCTTGGTGCAGGACAAGGTTTGATGTGGATAGTTGTTGTAAAGCACAAACTTGAGGCTTCCAATTAGATTGCTGGGGAAGGTTGTAGTTGATGGAGGACGTGATTTGGTTTTGGTGCGAAGATAAGGGTTGGAGAAGAAGGAGGGATCTGTTTTTGGTGCCAAAGATGAGGTTTGGACCAGAGAAGAATGTCGGGGAAGAAGATGGCAAACTTGTAAATAACACTTGACTCGACATGGCTCGAGTTAAAAATAATATTAACTCGTAATAAATCCTTAAAAATTATTATTTTAATGGTTATGGGTTACAGATACTAAACTAATTAATTATTGTACGAAATCACTATGAGTAATAAAAAATATGGTAATGATAAACTGTTAAAAATTAATCGATGTATTATAAGCTATTAATTTAAATCAGATGGTTATAAGTAATTAATGAAATAAAGATTTCACCTTTACCATATTAAATTTAATATTAGGTAAATAAAGTGATTATTTTAATAACAAGTCAGTAAGGTAGAAAATGAGTTATTAAACTATAATTGTGTAAAAATCACAAGCATTGAACCGAAATGGCATAATGAAAATATATGAAGTTCGAACCTTTATTGAGTTGAATAATTTAAATTAATTATACTAGTAATATCATTGAATTAGAATAATATAAATTATTTTAATTAATTTTATTGAACGACTTAATTAATTAAATTGCTATTAATAATAACAATGATTAAAGATTAAAATCGTAAATTAAATCGACAAGATTGTGGTTAAGTAATTATCATCTCAAAAGAAAATATACTAATAAATATAATTAAATATTTAATAATTATTTTATCATTAGTGAAGTGTAAATTATGATTTAGATAATTAATTTAAAATGTAAAGTATGACTTAAATAATTATGTCACATGAATAATTAATTATCATATTAGACTTGTTGTAAATGTTGAGAATTTAATATTTAATATTCTTGAATGTTCCATTCTTTAAGTTGTCGAATTTTGATAATGTTATATATATTAGTCATATAGTTGCATGCATTCCCAGTCGAGTAAAATTATACTTATGTATAATTTTATGTTCTCGTTCAGATTATGATTGTTGGTCACGGTCGCAGGCTAACTTACGAACTATCCAGGTCTAAATAATTATTTAAAATATTGTATTTTCCCTTTTGGCTGCCCTGGTTGGCCTAAGCTAAATTTGACCACCATGCACCAAGTGCAACTGGGGTCAAGGAATTGACTCAGTCCGATACGGGGCCACACCTTTTAAAAATTACTATGTGGGAGTCTTAGTCGACTTGAGTTCAAACCCAACTACCATGTGCCGAGTGCAATGGGGTCAACTCAATTCGACACAGGGCAGCACCCCCTTAAAGATTGAATACCTGCCCCCATACCGAAAGGAGTGAGAGAGCGCAATGGTGCAAGACGGCTCATTATGCACTTGTGATACCGAGATGGTGAGTCTGTAATGATCCGCCATTTGTCACAACATTGTGGGCCTAGCTTGCTAGGTGTTACTCACAATTAAGCAAATTAATGTCCTAATTCATTTATCTGTTGTAACACCTAATTGATCTCATACTCAGTGCAATCCATTGTGATCCCAACACTAAGTAGTATAATAGATAAAACAAATCAAGAACATTCCACTATTTCCTTATGTTTATTTTAATATACGGTGGAGCGATTCCACTATACTCCAAAACAATGCGGAGGAGCTATCCGCTGTGATCCGTACACCCTGCCCCTAGCCCTTTTGTGGAGAGGCTACCACTACCGTCTCCAGTGCTAGAGCCTCGTAACACTGGCCGTAGCCTTTTGTGGGGAAGCTATCACTGCACTCAGGTGATTGCTACGCCTTGTTTGTGGGGAAGCTCTCACTACCAATTCTAGTGCCAGTGCCTCGCACACCCCGGCCGTAGCCTTTTTATGAGGAGGCTATCACTCCACTCCAGTGCTAGTGCCTTCCACACCCTGGCCGTAGCCTTTTTATGGAGAGGCTAAAACTGCACTCCAGTGCGATGGAGGAATCGCTGTACCTTACTCACCTCGGCCGTAGCCTTTTTATGGGGTTGCTATTACTACTCTAAAACAATGTTAATGCATTACAAACTTTACGCACATAATACGACCAAGTGTCGGAATGAGTCAATTCTTTGGCCCCGATTGCACTCGGTGCATGGTGGTCGAATCTGGGCTCAGGCCGACCTATGCTACCAATAAGGAAAATACGATGTTCTACCTATTATACGTACCTGACTTGCGATTTCGTCTGACTGTGACCTGTGAACCCTAATCTGAATGAGGGCATAAAATTATACATTAGCATAATTTTATTTTACATGAACCTACATGCAACGTACATGACTAATATACTATTAATTTTAAATGATGTAATTAGTTCATGTTAGTCTTCATTTCTTATTAAATTTTCAACAATTCTAATGATAATTAATTATTAATTATCCCCATCAAAATCCTCATTATCTAATTGATAATTTAATTATTAACATGTCCCATACTTAATTCTTTTGTATTTACCTTATATTCTAACTCAACCGCATCGAGTTTTTCTATATTTACCTGGTTGCCATTCTACTTTAACAATTCGTTTAACGACCCCGAAGCTCCCGGCTTTATTGTAGTCAACAAGCGAAAGCTGGTATTTGCACCATGCATGGCGACCAACTAGTAATGTGGCAGCCTCCATTTGCGGCCATGGCGTCTCCAACTTGGCCACCACATAGCAGCCCTCAACCAGTCCTTGGCGACCCCATTCCAGCCACCCAATCAGCAAGCCCGACCTGACCATGCTGACTCCATGTCGGTCACATAATCAGCCCATGAACCATGGTGTCTACCCTAGTCGGCCACATAAACAGCGACCCGCGACTCAGACCACATGCGACAGACTGACTCCTAGTCAGCCACATAAACAGCACCCGACCAGCATGTCTTCTTTTCCTTCCACCCAATTTCAGACCCCATCTTCCATCTACCCCACTGATCCAATTGGAAAAACCCCAAAGATCCAATATTTATCGGCTGCTATCTCATGAAACTTGGACTACACTCTATATAGGGACCTTAATTTTACCATTAATGGTGGCCAACCAGTAGCCATGGCGACCATGTCCTGCCCCATCAAGGTAACGACCAGCAACACCCCAGGTGACGACCAGTCTGCACTTTCCATGGCGGATCCACGTCTGGCCAGCAACACCACCCATGGCCACACCGACTTGTTCTCCCCTTGGATTTCAGACCTGTGTGCCTCCTCGACGGTCTGTTTTGGCCCTCCAAGGTGACTCCATCCTGCCAGCATCACCGTCAGGAGCAATTCCCACCTCCAGCACGTCAACCCCGCACCATGAAAGGAAACATGGCGTGGTTGCTGCAGGAAAACAGCAGGACGTCCTCCTGGTTTTCTTCTTCCCTTGTTGATTTCTTATTTGATTCTTATGTTTATCATGTTTATGATTTATGCAACATGTGTATGCATGCCAAAAGAAAAATAAAGGAAAGAAAATTACCCGAGCGAAGGAGGAAATCTGGCGTCTGTCTAAGGAGGAAAATGTAGATGACACCCTCCCCCTTTTCCTTTTATAATGAATAAAATGACGGCTAGGGTACGTGGAAGCACCCTTTCACCGTAATTCCTTTAACCGGGTAATTGGGTAATCAACATGGTCCACTTAACCATTTCACTTAACCTGGTAAATGGGTACATGGTATGGTTCACTTAAATAGTTAATTGGATAAATAATGTAGTCAACTCGACCAATTCAACTAAAATTATTCAATTAAAAATTAACTTCCAATTAACCGGGTAATTCATACTTAACCAGCTAAAGATTTTTTTTCCATTTAAATGAAAAAAAATTAAAATTTTCCCACGCTCGCTCCCACTGCATCGTACGATTATTATTATTATTATTATTATTTTTTCCGGGTCTTTATAGAGTTAATGGTAAATATCAGTAAGTACAAGCTACGGGCCACGTAGCGTTTCTGCGCATGCATGCGATTGGAGCTGGATGGGGCGGCCACCCCTCCCAGCATAATTGGAGTTCGGCATAGGCTCATAACAACTAAAAGTCTCGAGAAATGATAATATGGATTATATTGACTGGTCTATTTAATTATGCGGCTTAGTGGTTTTATCACTAACGCGGAATTGCTTCAGCAGGTGAGCAGTTTTCGACTGAGGATTAAGAGTGTGGTTGGTGGTTCTTTTACAAACCTAGGTTTGATGAATTGATAATAAATTGGACTTCCTTTTATTCTCTTGTGTTATAAATGTGGCTATGGGAAACGGTCAGAGACTATGGGACTTTATTTTTATGTATTGTCGCATGCTATCAGAACATGCTTTATTTTTATTACTTACACATTTCTAGACTTATTTGTCGTATTATGATTCATGTTCTTGAATGTTATTGTTACATCATTTATATTTTTGAGTAACCCCCGGCCGGTTAGGGCGGGACGTTACAACTGACCTCGTCGGCAT
Organism: Piper betle; assembly: GCA_033002965.1. Lineage (NCBI taxonomy): Eukaryota > Viridiplantae > Streptophyta > Magnoliopsida > Piperales > Piperaceae > Piper > Piper betle. The sequence continues at coordinate 6,933 of JAURVB010011117.1, forward strand.
AGTACACGCCTCAGGCTCGCCACATTGGTGCCAATGGTACCCCATACTACCACCATCCTGCCTATAGTCACCGCCAGCAACAATCACCATAAAATCGTAGGAAGGTCACCAAAAAACCACCGGAAAACTGCCTAAAACTGTTGGAAAACTGGATTCACTAGAATTCGCCTGATCATTCGCCGAACTCACCCAGTCGAACCTGATCAAACTTTGGGCACCGCCTAGAGCCGAATTCGATCTCCGAGACGTGCGACAAAATCCTAGCCGTTATCGATTGCCGACGACGAGAGGTATAATTAGCTGCGATTTAATTATTTAAAATTGATAATGATTAGCACAACATGTTAAGATTGGTAAATTGTCATCATAAATGCTTGATTGTGAATGAAGTGATGATTTGCATAATTTGATTGATAGTGAACGAATGTTTGTAATCTAATTAGGTCAATAAAATCTAAGTATGCTAATCAACTATAACGTAACTTAGAAAAATATAATAAAATTGGTATAAATAAGATGAGTTAGAATTATTGTTACATAGATGATTGTGGATTGTTTTAGATGATGATTGTGTTGTGAGTGTGATGTTCATGTTAACTTTAATGCATCATTCAGATAGCAGATGTTAGCTTCTACATTTAATGTGTAGGTATGAAGTAGGAGCTTGCCGCCTAAGCACGAAGATACGCTTGGAGCTTCTGCTAGGTCCGTTTAGGATTCGCTCTCAATTTATTGTCTCATTCTATGGCATTTTCCTTATAACAGGAAAGAGGACGTGTCAAGTAGTGGATTTATCATATCTCACTCTACACAGGCCATTTAGCTGATCGCATTCCCGGATTAATAACCCTCGAGGATGAGATCCCTCGTGTATGTTTTCAAAACTTAGATCCAGTTCACAATGCCTTTGGGCTTATTTTGCTAAATTGCCTAACTAGTCCTATGTATATTTTTAGTTTTTGTATTTTCAGTGAGATGTGTGACGAGTGAAACAAATAGCCACGTCTTGAGAAAGGGTGTGTGTTTATCAAAGTTAGCTCTGGAATTAGTGAGCGTCCACTCCATTCCCAAGGGATCATGATAACTCCACCTTTGAGTTCCTCAAACCCGGAGAAGTGTGGAGGTTCACGGGTACTACTATGCAACACATATCTAGAGTTGTGGTTTCAAAGGGTACTGAAAGCACATGCCTGAGAGTATTCAGCCCCTGTAGTCTGGGCTAGGAGTAATACGGAGGATGTAGAGGACTGAGTGGAAAGAGAGTAATATTTTTGCGCAAAGGGGTAGTTTAAATGGCCTAGGAAAGAGAATGATATGGATAGGGGACACTTCTGCATGAGGTCGAGGCTCCCATTATTGCCCTTATGAGAGTTATTGAGGAAATATATGAGATTTTAGTCAACAAAAGGGTCAGCTGTCCTGTGTCAAATTGATATTAGTTATTTCTGGATAAGTAACACTCTTTATTGACGTATTTTTACTATATATGTAGGTGAGAGCCGTGAGGAATGAACGCTGTCGGGACTGTAGAGGAGCAACACTGAAATCGCGCACACATGTACCTGCCAAGTGTATGTAATGATGATGATGTGCATTGAAATGTGTAGTTTGTGAAATTGAAATGATATTCAGTGAGATTACTATAAATGTTTTGCATGTGAATGGAAAGGAACAAGTGAGCTACTGAGCGAGGATAACTATAGTGTGAAAATATGTTGTGTTTGGATTGTGTATTCGATATTTATTATTAGTAATTTATACTGTTACTTGTTGACAGGGTTGCCTCTATTGCACTATTAGGGAGACTCTCTCTGTTTCATTTTCAAGATAGATATTTCTTTTGAACTTTTTGTTTGTTTGGATTGTTTGTATGCTTATTTGCATATCATGGCATGCATGTTGAGCAATGTTAGAACCCAAACATCTCATCCATGCCTTGCATGCTGCATCATCTTGAGACACCCAGGGTAGATCTAGGTTGGGTTAACCGAATCAAGTAGATTAGAGAACGGTTTAGTCGCCAGTTGCATTTTCAGGTTGGTTTACGTGTGAACCAAAATGGGGTGTTATAGACGTGGTATCAGAGCTAACTCTTGGTTGATTAAGATGGTAGATGTATTATAGGTTACATGTGTGCGAAAGCTACTCTGAGCTGTACCGGCATGTATTTTTCTATCTTAATGTTTTTGGTTTACATATTTTCTTAACAAACAGTGGTGTCATAGGGTGATCAGATTAGAATAGGGAGTACCAGAAGGATGGTGAACCAGACTCATAGGATGTAGCTCCCCTCCATTGCCTAGATAGGAAAGTCCTGACTGTAACGGGGTTTAGCTCGTGGGACGGTCGAGAGCTAGGGTTTGGCGGTTGTTCCTAGCATTCCCGCGTCCAAGTCGGGTGGCCGGTGCTATCCGAGTGTTGAACAACCTACCGAGCATATTTCCGTGTTAGTGTGAAGTGCATCGTGGTGCATGGGGTCTATCGGGCGAGTTGCTGTACCGGGCGAGATATCGGACAGTACCGATAGCAGTTGGGTAGCGGACATGATCGATAACGAGTATCGAGCACCGCTACCGTGTACCGAGCGTGGTGCGGGTTCCAGGTGCGTGACGGGTCAGGCGCAGCCGGGACGTTCTACCGAGCAGCATGCGCAGGTAGAAGTTGCGGGTTCCGGATGCGTAGGGTGCGAGTGACCGAGCACCGCTGACCGAGCGTGCTGGGCACCAGGGCCGTGTGCGACCGTGCGACATGCGGTAGTCACGGGTGCGCAGATGTGCAGGTGACCGAGCCAAGGAGCGGTAGGGGTTATCGTGCATGCGCATGGGTGCTGTGGAACAGACGGACCAGGGTTCGGTACTGGTCGCTGGGTCGAGCCAGGCGACCGTGCCACATCCAGGAAGTTGATGAGGCATTTGCGCCACACCCAAGGGGGGTCTTTCTGGTAATTCTGCTGGAACACCAAGGGGTCGATGACAAGGCTTGGAGTATGGGAGCCGTTGATCTAGACTTCGATGGTGAGGATGCAAGCTGATGAGGTGTCACACTAAGGCTGGGATGTCTATATAAGGAGGTGCCATCCTTGTGTAGAAATCAGAACAACCAGAGTTGAGTGTGTGAGTGATCTCAGTGGGGGAGTGAAACTTGGTCGGGCAAGGGGACGCCTTGGGGTTACTGCAGTCAGGCCGAGGAGGGTCTGGAACTCCAAGGGGGACTACCGGGTTAGTCGACGTCTGCCTTTAGGGTCAAGGCTCGCACACCTGTTGTTCGGCAACCCTGCGCGGTGAACCGAGGGTTGGGTGAAGTCCTGTCGAGTGAGGGTCGAGAGGCACGGTCGTGGGGTTTGCATGTCCACGACCGGCGGGTAGTCTAGAGGGATTACCTGTATATATCCTGTATTCACGTTGTAAGAATAGAGGTTGGGAAGAGTTCCTGTAATTCTTGTGGTGTATGCGTCATGTTTGTGCACCGTGGTCTAGACCAGTGATTCCGTGGTCTAGGGGCACCGAGCAGGGTACTCGGTACGTGGGGCGTGTAATCACTTGTGACTTGGTGTGATCGGTGTGTGTGTTCGGTACAGGGGCTGGTAACCTGGTTACGGTACGCAGGCGTTGGTAGCTGGGCGCGGTACCGGGACTGGGTGCGTGCGATACTTGCAGGCGTGCGGTCCGAGGCCGCTGTGCACCACAGCACGTTGGGGTGCGGAGGTGGTGTTGGCTGGTGTTTCCAGGGAGGGAAACACGCCGCACAGTGGCAGTTTGGGCGAAAAATTTAATCCCTAAGCTGACCCTTGTGACACCTACCATGGTCACAGTGATGCAGCCTCTAGACAACCGAGGACCATCGTGCCACCAGGAGAGACCAGTGTCCCAATTTCTGTTAGTTGACGCAATGAGAGCCATCAGCAAGACAGTTGCCGTTACAGTCAATGTAGCAGAAGCAGTTAGTAAGAGATGTAGCGATTGTCAGGTTAGCTGAAGTTTGATACATATACAACGAAACCGAGAGGAATTCCAGAGAAAGCTCAGACAGATAGCTAATTTGGTGGCCATAGCTAAGAAAAGACCAGCAGTGGATGAAGAGGCAAGAGGAGAGCCACAGTTCCCATGGGCCCTCAGCGGCCGTCTCCTCCTCCATTTCAACATAGGGCTATTCTAACAATGGCTCTTCTATTTGTCCCATTTTAGGTGAGAATGGGACCAGATGTAAGTGGACTCATCGTAGCAAGTGGCGGGCAGACTACAAGTAGAAGTGGAGCTGCAGGATGTGACTGTGTACCAACAGGTACAGGACCACAGATTCTGTAGTATGAGCTAAGAGAAGGATCGAACAAATCTGTTGATGCAAGGAATATGGAGCTATGGTAGTATGAAAGGTTCATGAAGAATGGTGGAAGACCTTTGTTTGAGAAGTTGGATATGGAAGAGGCATTCCTGTGGATATCATCGGCCATATGAGTGTTTGGTAGTATGGGATGCCCGATCGAGCATAGAGTACGCATCATTACCAGGGCATTCCTGGATGAAGTTAGAGTGTGGTGGGATTCAGTGCAAAAATTCACATTTGCTCACCATCAACCCTAGGACATCACTTGGGAGGAATTCAGAGCAGAATTCGTTGGAAAGTATTTTTCGCTAAATGTCAGGAAGTGGAAGGAGCGGGAATTCAAGACCTTGAGGCAAGGGCCCCTGATGGTGGTGCAATACGAGACTAGGTTTAGAGTTCTAGGGAGATTTGCACTAGATTTGGACTCCACCGAAGGAAGAAGGACAGAACAACTTTATGAAGACTTCCATCATGACATTAGGATGGCCTATTTGGATAGAAAGTTTGCTACCTTCAAGTGATGTAGTGAGAGCTATAGGCGAGATAGAGTGAGTTATACCTACTATACCTCACCGAGATTTTTATCATGGGCAGCAACATCTAAGGTCATACAGCCAGAGTAGGGACCACAACATAGACTTGGCTATGGATGGCCAAGTCACCCTTCTATCAGAATTGCCAATGTCATCATAGTGGTGAATACAGAGTAAGCACTAATGTTTGTGATAGTTGCAGTCAGCCAGGATATCAAGCCACAAATTACAGAGTAGGCACTAGGGTATGTTATAGTTGCGGTCAACCAGGGCATGAAGCCGCATCTTGTCCAACTGACCAAACGCAACAGTTGACGCTCCCAACACCTCCACAAAGACTTGCACTCCCATCTCCCTAGCAGCAACCACAACCTAGAGGCCAATGGGGCCAAGGTCAAGGCTAGAGAGGTGGAGGTCAACAACCACTGAGACAGCAACATAGGGGACAGAACTAGAGGGGGTACATTGCTGCCGGCCAAGCTAGATAGCAAACGGGTAGGCAACAGTGCACCGCTAGCTCAGACTCAGGTTGCACCACTGCCAGTACCTCTTGCCCCACCACAACAGAAACCAGTGAGGATATATGCAGCCATTGTGGTAGAGAGGCACTTGAGGATATGACAATCATGACAGGTTTGCTCTTAGTAGGCTTTGTACCTGCACAAGTCTTATTTGATTCTGGCTGCACACTCATTTATTTCGTACATGCACACAGCTAGAATTGGATGTAAGATAGAAGAGTCAGGGCATTTACTATTAGTGTCCACTCCAGCAGGTAGTGTGATAGCTACTAGCGAGTGTGTGCATAATGTCCCTATTGAGATTCAACAGTAACAACTTGTGGATGATTTGATATTGTTAAAGCTATAAGAATTTGATGTGATATTTAGCATGAACTAGATGTCCAAGCAAGGACCCTTGATAGATTGCCGGAGAAAGACGGTAACGTTCTTCCATGGAAGATGCCACTTTCTCTTCCAAGGTCAGGGAAAAGATAGAGAACAAGGATATATAGCCTATCAGAATGCAGTAAGATAGCTAGGTAGAGGCAGTGAATTGATAATGGCAGCATTAGTTTTGGCTGAGCAGAGTTGTAAAGACTATGAATATATATACATATATATATATATATATGGTAACGCACCACTTTGGCATATGCAACCTAAATATTCGAAAAACACACCACCTTTTTACAAAAATTACCCGTTTATGCCTAATGAAGAAAACCCTGAGTCAATGCCTAATTTCAAGAATTTGAGTCCTTACATACAGAAACCTGTCTCTTATTGCCTTTGTTACTTAGAAGAAACTCCAGACATTCTAGAAAACTGTGATCCAGCTGAAATAGCAAAAAATCATTTCTCCCAATTTTCACATTTCCCTGTCATTTCCGGTAAAACCAGATTTTTCTATGAATGCATTCTACAAGACATGAGTTCATGCGAAATAACTCATCGTTATGCTGGTGATGAGTATGGTACTACATTGAAATATCCAGATGATTATGAAACTAAAATATCCTATAGCAAATTAGTCATTCAGAAAATAGTTACTTTAGAAGAGTATGGTCATCCAAACTCATTCAGAAAATTTCATGTCACCAAACCTCCTCCTGGAATGTTTCCTGTAGAATATACATATTGGGATTATATTGAAGCTTTTGATAAGGTCTTACTCTATCAAAATCCTACATCACAACATTCCTGGTTCATTCGTTGTGATTTAGAAAAACCCTGTCTTGTACCCATATGGTTTCATCAGTGGTTAGGGAAGTTTGGTCCTGTTATAGAGTATTTACCTCGATATTATAAAGGTCAGTTTGAAAAGTTTTCTCAAATGATTCAGTTGTCCTTTAGGAATCCATTCTATTACTTTCTTTTGTATTACAGAATCCCATGGATTTTATCCTGGAATTTCTGTTTCTATACTTTTGAAGATCAAGGGATTCCTGTGTCTTCTCTAGGCTTATACTGTTTACATTAGATGGTGGGACAAGTTCAACCGTTCCTTAGTTATTCCCAGTAAGAATGTCTTATTCAACAAGCCAGATCCTCCCTTGAGAAGTATCCCTCCAGTGCTCCCACCAGCACTCTCTCCTAACCTTTATTCTTGGATTTTAAAATTGCAGGAAGACATGCCACAGAATGCCGGAAGATGAAGTAATGCGAATAGCTCATATGTTGCATAAATATGGGGCAGTTCCTCAACCCCAGGGAGTTCCGCAACCTGAAGAAGTTATTAAAGCTATTGGAAATCAAAGCAAACAGAAGGAGGTCCCTTCCTCTCAATTGGGACAATTTGCTCAGTCACCATGGAGTGAAAAAGATTTGTACTGTAAACTCTGCAATACCCATGGTCACACGGCACTCCTTTGTCCAGAAGCTCCAGATGCTGATTTTGATTTTGAATTAGGACCTCGGTGTTACTGTTGTGGGCAATACGGTCATATCACCATGATGTGTCCGTCTCGTAGACAGTCTCCCTCACCCATTGCGTCTCCTACAGTAGTTATGAGTCAAGAGTCATCAACTCAACCTCCACTCAAAGAAATCCTCTCCACCAAGGAAATCTTCTCCTTGGAGTACAGTTCATGCAGTTGTGGGCCCCTACTATCGGTCCCACTGTTGGTCCCATGTCGGTCCCACTGTCGGTCCCACTGTCTGGTCCCACTGCAGGTCCCGCCACTGAGGGACCCAAGGAATCTCTTTAGGGTGGACCCGGTGGACCCCACTTGTGTCGGGATGTCTCGGGAAAGATTCCCTTCCTTCCATTATAAATGAAGAGTGAAGCTGGAGTGGGAAGGAAGAACTCGCTCGCTTTCCTCTCTTTCTTTCTTCTGCTTTCCATTGCATTCTTTCTCCACCTTATCTTCCTCTGCTTTCTCTTCATCTTCTTCGCTTTCTCAGGTTCTTCTTCTGTTTCAACTTTCTCGCTTCTGTTTATGAATTTCAACCTTCTGTCTCTCTTCTTGACGTCTGTGTTTCTTTTATGTCTCTTCTCTCGTCTGTTTAATCTAAGTCGTTGAGTCTGTTTTCAGTTTTCATTTAAGTTTGAGTTCTTTTCAACCGTCTGTTACATACGTCGTGATTATGAAAACGTTTTGAAAAAAAATTTTCAGTTTGATCTGCACAGTAACAGTTTAATGAAGTTGTGTTTATACTGTATTGTGTATTGTCTTTTGTACCTTGTATATTACATTTTGAATACTGTATTAAGTATGGTCTACTGTATTTTGTATCGTATGATTTGAAAAACTATACATCAGTATCTGTCTATATACTGTATGTATAAGTGTATTTCTGTGTATTTACGTGAGTAAGAAAAGAGAGTGAAATCCAGAATTTCACCACGAGTGACTTGTAAATTCTGTGAAAGTAATAAAGCGTGTAATTTGGGTAACTATTCTCTGGAACTTATTCTCTATGCCTCTGAGCTAGGCTTTAGCAATAATTTAGTCAATCGCCGCAAAGGCTATATATCATTTAAATTCTGCCTTTATGATTCTGTTAGCCTCAGAGATAGGCTTTTACTTTTCATAATTATATGTTCGTGGTTGCGGTTACGGCTGACCTTCCACAACACTATATTTATATTTACTATGTTCATATTTTCTATGTTAATTTACGTCTTGTGAATTACTTTATTATTGTGCTTATTGTGCTTATTATTGTGTTATTGTCTGTCGTCTGTTCCGTAATTAAAAGAGAAAGCGCTTTTGTGATCCGCGATCGTTGATGGTATCAGAGCCAAATTAGAAACCTAGTGCATAACCAAGGTTAGGTGACGCAGTACCTCATTGTAAGTCGACGCAAGGCCTGGGTTGGCGAAGTCGCAGTTGTGAGGTGTTTCTGCTACTCAAATTCCTAACTGAAGGCGAAACTAGGTGAAAAAGATGGCTTTAATCCAGAAACTGATTAGGAAATCAAAAGAGCTGGATAAAACCAAAATAACGGAACAACTTGTATATAATAATATTGAACAAAACCTAAATAAATGGACTATTCCTAAAATACAACCTACTACTGTATATCAAAAAGGACTAATAGAGTTTAAACAAGCCTATGTAATTAAAACATTTGAAGATAGTATTAGTTTACAAAATTTTACTAATCACATATCATTATTAAACTCTAAGATATTAGAAGACTTAAGTAAGGAATATAATTACATTCATTTAGGATTAGTTCAAATAGCCGTAAAACCTTTAACTAGGGATGGACTAAATACATCTATACTCTTATGTTTAAGAGATAGAAGACACAATAAATTTCCAGATTCTCTTTTAGGAATTATTGAATCAAGTCTAGGAACCGGTCCGGTCTATTTTAATTGCTATCCCAATTTCTCTCTATCCTTGTCAGATCCCAATATTAAAGATAGTTTGTGTCTAAACATGCAGACACAAGGATATGACATGAAAGAGGGATCTCAAAACATATGTTTGATATATAGAATATGTTTTAAAGCAATGACCTCAGTAAACCCAAGATCTAGACTAGTATCGAAAAAAGGTAACACTACTTTATTTCAAATAGATACTACTAAGGCAAACATAGAAATTCCTAAAACTATTCAATGGAATGAAATAACCTTACCTGAATCTTGGAAATTAGAGAAAATGGTTCCACCAATAATAGAAAAACGTGTAGCTAAAACTATTATTGAAGAAACCAATGGAGATATTAATATTATATTTGGAAGACATAGTACAGATACAAGATATACAAAAAATCACATACAAGCATCTAGTTCTAATGTAGCGGGAATTATAATGTCTGATAATAAAATTCCTCATGCTTTATATGAGGATGAACCAACATTTTCGGATATGAACTTCAAAATTAATACTATAATCTTTGAACCTAATAGAGCCAAATGTTCTAAAGAATTTATGAAAGAGAAAAATAAAAATTTTAGAACTTGGTATTTTAATACATTTAGTAAAGAACAGTTAGCTGAATATAAAATACTATATTATGATGATTTGACCATGTTAGGATATGAAATTCCATTTAAAAAATGGTTTAAGAATTTTACATCACCTAAAATATTAGTTACAAAAGAAACCCGTACATGGGAAACTTCAGAAGGTAAAACAATAACTAGTAAACATCCCCCAGTAGGTAATATCAAATATGGTTCTATAGAAGCAATGAGTTTTGTACATACCACTAATAAATCAGAGGATACAGCAATAATAATTAAACAAAATAATTATACTCATATGCATCTACAGACCATAGCATCTCAATTATCCTCAATAGAGGAAAATGTTATTGATAAACAAAAATCAAAAGTAAAGATTGATAGTTTACAACCTGTATTAATTAAGCCTCCTCCAAATCCTTATAACTTTAATACTAAGTCATCTACTAGTAATGAATTTTTAAAACAGATAACTACTAAGTTAGATAATTTAAAAATTAAAGACTCTATAAAAGTTATTACAAAAAATGACTCAGAGGATGACTTAATTCAACAATTTACAGACTCTATAAATGTAGCTAAACCATCTTTACAACAACCCTTACCTTTTACTAAGAATTACTATCAAAGACCAACACCTGCTACGGTCTTATTCGAAGAAAATGTACAATCAGTACTTAGTTATAATGGTAAATCCATTTATGAATGGAACCTTGATGGATTTACAGAATATCAAATCATTATCTTATTACATAACATGTTAATGTATGCTACAATATGTAGAACTAATAATAATAATGATAGATTAATTGCAGAAATGATGATTGCGGGATTTTCTGGCCAACTGAAAGGTTGGTGGGATAATC
>JAURVB010011118.1:0-58714 GCA_033002965.1 Piper betle
TATAAAACCCTGACTCGAATCGTGGGTTTTACAATTAAGGCTTTCTTATTAGCCTATATACAAGTTATCAACAACTTCTACGACCAATATGGGACAAACACAACAACTCCCTTCAAACGTCGGGCGTGGCCCGAAACCATCACCGATGTAGGACAAACACAACAACTCTCATTCAAACATTGGGCATGGCCCGAAACCATCACCGATGTGAGACAAACACAATAACTCTCCTTCAAACATTGGGCGTCGCCCGAAACTATCATTGTTCAGACGGCACCCAATCGACAAACTCCTCACTAGAACCATGAAGGAAATAACAACAATCGGCGTAGGTAAACCCGACTCAAATTTAGCTCTAATGCCACTTGTTAGGCCCTTTGGGCCGCCACCCAAGCTCTGAAACTACGATTGGACCCTTTGGGCCCCCCAAAAGGGCTTTAAACAACTAAAGAAAACTCGCAATAAGTATCACGGGCCTCTCTTAATCTAAAAATTAGTTTAAAAATTAAGATTTTCTCATTAGCCTATATACAAGTTACCAACAACCTCTGCGACCGATGTGAGACAAACCCAACAGAGATGGACCCCATACTGAAGAAGGTGGAGGAGAAGAATGGTGCCCCGCCAGGGAAGAGCTCAATGGCGCCCGCCAGGGAAGAGCTCAATGGCGCCTCCAAAGAAGAAGAACGACGACGGATTTGGAGGCCTTTTCGCCAAGAAGTAATCATCAATATGGATATAGTCCATTTGATTTGAATCCCCTTTCTGTTTTATTTTTGTATTATGAATGATCGATCACTCACAGGTGCTAAATTCTATGACTCCAAATTTGTGCGACTTTTATTTGATTTTGCAATATATCTGATTGCATATGTATTAAGCGTCAATTTGATACCAAGATTCATGTGAATAATCTCTTTGAAAACAACGAGACAACAGTTTTTGTATCCGGTTTATCTTGTTAATTTGACTGTTTCCATCATGTTAAAGATGTCTTCTTGTGATCAGAATGATAACGCCCTTCGTGACTTTTCGTGATATATAGTTAGCTAGTTCAAGTGAGGAATTGATTGCCTTTATTGGAAATATTAACGAATTTTATCTCTTAATTCGAATAATTATCCAATCTAATTAGAGGTTAAAATATATTAGTATCTGACGTAGATAAGATGGTAAAAAAAGAAGGCATGTGAAAAAAATATGCCTTTTTTTTCATTAGGATAAAGATTCTGGTAAGATTAAAATATTGGCGGCCTAAATGTAAATGTAAGGAAATGGTGGTCTTTATTTTGTTCGATCCTTTTTAGCATTGTCAAATTGAAATTCATCTAATCTACCTTGTACGAGCAAGTTAAAAAAGATGAATATACACGTGGATCGTGCACCAATAGAATGCCCCGATATGAATTAGTTTTAATCAGTAAGGTGATGATGTTAAACGATAATCAATCTCCTTACCCTTGACATCGACAACACTCTCCATAATTACTCATGCATTCGTAACAATCACAAACCCTTAGTTAATTGCACATTTTCGATACTTAATTTGACCAAACAAATATAGTAGTTGAGGATATTTATATAATATTTATTTTTCTCTTGATCTTTGTCTCTATTCTAGCTAGGGCTCCTAAACCGCCGAGCTCAATTTGTGTTCGAACTCGGCTCCTTACTTAAAAAATGAAGTTAGGGAACTCGGCTCCTCACTAAAAAAATGAAGTTAGGGTAGGGTGGATTGAACCCACGTCTTTGAAATCTACAATTTAAATACCTATTATCTAAACTATTTCACTATTTTATTATTATATTATATATAATTAAATATAACTAGTTACAATTAAATTTATTAGTATATATATATATATTTATATAAATACTATATTATTTTATCTAGTCGAGTTCGAGTCGAACTACGAATCAATTTCAAATCGAGTTAGAGTTATAACCAAGTCGAGTCGAGTCGAACACTGCCTTGCTCAAACTTAGTTCGAAAGATTCGAGTTTGAACTCGACCATTTAAATATCGAATTTTAAGTTGAGTCGAATAGAGTCGAACGCCAAATACTCACGAGGTAGCTCACTCAATTAACCGCCCTAATTGTAGCACCCTTTTGTTTTTTCTCAAACCTATTAACACATTTTAAAAAAACTATAAAATTTTAAACAAAATATTTCAAAAATCTACGTGATTTAATGATAATATAAGCAAACATGACGTAGACAGCTTTTTTAACGGGCCGCAGCTCGTTTAAAACGAAGCCCGTCATGGCTAAAAGCTTGTTGAAAGGCCAATTAAGACAAAATCAATAATTATTCTTCAAATCTTCGTGTCGGAGATTAAAACGAAAAATTGAAAAAAAAATTCAAAATCAATAAATCAGAACATAAAGAGAGAAGAAAACCAAAATTCGATCTCTCCAATTCCACAGATCTGTTCCTCAAAACCATCCCCGAGCTTCGAATTCCCATCACCTTCTTCGATTCAAATTCGATCACCACCGGAAAAATTTGCAGTTTTTTGACACCCGAATCGCCGCATTTGGTAGAGTTTGCCGCCGGCGAAGAGGTTTCCGGCGGCGTTGGGGTTCGGGCTATTTCGGCGGCGGAGGGGGTGAAGGATGTGGGAGACGTTGGCCAATCTCAAGGAGAACCTGTCGCAGATCGCTCTGGATGTGCAGGTCGCCGCCGAGGAGTTGGACGGGTACGGATCTCCGGTCGCCGGCGGCGAGGACGGCTCCGCTTCCGACGACCGCCGGGCTTCCCACCGTTTTGCCCAGTCCAAGTCTCCCCTTCAGGCTTCTACGCCCAGCCGGAACGGTTCTCCCCTCCAATCGGATGTGAGAACCGTCGCCTTGCTTTGTTTCGATCGATGGAAGTTGAAACTGTTTGTTTGTGGAAACTGCTGATCGTTGTGGGTCACGGACTTTGTTGCTTGGAATAGTTTTATTGATTTTGTGAATTATTTGACCTTGGAATGATTTGAGATTAATGAGAATGTGTTGATTGTTGATCGCTCTATTTATGACAAAATTTGTTGCTGGTGCGACATTGATGAAAAAATTGTCACTTGTGCATTTGTGCAGGCATATGGAGGGGTGTAAATAGTTTTTGTGGTTTTACTGAAATATGTAAACTGATGACATCCGGAAAGTAGGTTCGATTTACTCTTAGCATGCTGATTGGAATAATCCTTATACCTAGTTTTTTTTCGGCAACAACTCGCATGGAGCTATAGTTTCCTGTGGTTATACAAACTGATTTTTGTTAAGTCTAAGATTTAGGAACGAACTTCCATCGCAAGCTAGTATATAAGCAAACATGAGGTTTTCCCAGGCAGGTTTTTATCCTTATTAGTTAGCCTCTTAAGTATAACTTGGTTTACTCAAAATTTATTTGCAATAATTAGAACGGTATTATACAAAAACTGATAATTATGTTTTCAGTAAGACTGCACATTTTCCCCACAGTTTGGTATTAATATTCTTATGTTTTCACCTTGCTACTGAAGTTATATCGTGGTGAAATGTGACTTTTCTAATTGTAATTTTTTCGATCTATATTTATTTTCCCTGTCTTTTGTAGCTTGAGCGTTACAAAGCTCAGATACAACGGCTTCAATCATCTGAAGCAGAAATAAAAGCACTATCTCTCAACTACGCTGCTATGTTGACAGAAAAAGAAGTATGACACTCGTGAACCATGCATGAAGCTTGCAATGATTTTTTTAAATCGAGGACAAAATCATGTTTATAGCGAATCCTGTCTATATTAATTGTTGCAGGAAGAATTACTGAAGCTATATGAAGAAAATAGTTTATTGAAGAAAAATTCGGATACAAGGGTTGTCATTGATGAATCAAAAAATGGGAGTCCCAAGACGTCATTGAGCAGTCCAAGGTCTCTTAAGGTACTATTTACATGTTTATTAGCTATTATTAGATGATGTTGATTTGAACAGCAATTAAATAAATTCTTTTAGGGATCATACCAGGGGCAATTCCTAGAATAGGCTGTTTCTTAATTTTGGATCACTATTTTTTACATGCCCTGGACTTTGATTTGAACCATTAAAACGTATGGCTTTGTGGTTCCTTTTCTTGAATGTTTTTACATAGAAAAATGTTAATCTTTGATATAAACATGCGAAGAACTCTGTGCTGGTTTTGCCATGGGGAACAACCAGAAGCTTGCACTAGGCCAAATTTTCATCAAAATAACTGCAGAGCTCATAGTCATGACCACTAAGCGGATTGAAGGAATTGTTTTCTGGGGTACAGATATGCACACAGTTGTTTATGCGGAAAATTTTTTTAAAGTTTCTGGCAAAAAATTGTTACAAATACTATAATCATCTACTATAAATTGCTTGTGTCTGTCTCTCATGGTTTTGGCTTTACTTATTTGATTAAATTTCTCATGTCTATGCCATCATCCCTTTTTCACGAAAGAAACTATTGTTGGTGATCCTGATATTTGTATTCTGTTCCACATGGGGTAATTTGAAGGGCAATAGTGAGCAAACAAGCAATAAACACCAGAAGAATACAATTGGAATAAGCAATCATTCTTTTGGAAACCACTCACAGAAAGCTGCGGTCATCAGGCATGATATATCTAGCAATGGCACTACTCATACCTTGAATTTGGCCAGGGAAGAGAAGGTGCACAGATAATTATTTCAGCTATAGCCAATTTTGGCTAAGTTCTATGTACTGATTCACTATAAATGGTAACTATATGAGGTACAACTTGCCTGTCGTATGTAGGTTTCTTACTATAAAATTGTCTGGCATCATGAGATAGTTATTGTATGAGAAAGTTTAGTATAATTTTCTTTTGCCAGCTGGTATTTAAGAAATTTGTTTTTCTTTAACAGTTAGTGAAAATGCAGGCATTTATCCTCTAAGTATAATGTTTTCTAGGGACCACCCCCTCTCTGCTTCCCTCCCTCACCACACACACTCACACTAGCCACTCCCACGATGGATCTCTTTTATTTTAGCCTTGGGTAATGAACTCTTCACCTCCTACCCAAATCCCATGTCCAAAATCATCACAACAGGCTATGTTTGACAAATGAGGCAATGCTATTAACTTGGTGTGATGGTTTTACTATGTACTTTTTAAATATGAGTAATGATACTATTTTAAGTCATTACATCCTTCTTCTTGAATGTGTCTTGCAAAGATTAGGATTTTCCCTTGCTTGAGTAGACACTGTCTTAGTATCCAGTTTCCTGTCCAACAATTCAATAATATTCTTGTTTGTTGCGGTGCTTTAAGCTGGATAAAATGAACCAGTACATAACGTCTATCTGGTTCCATATCCATTCTCCATTTATACTAGCTGTAAGTACTCTGTCCCGTAAAAATAAACTACTTTGTCCCTTGTGAAGCACTTCAAGTCATGAAAGTTGTATGTGTCATGGTGATTGGGAAGTTTTAGTTTGTTGAAAAAGAATGGAATATGGAGTATTAAGTGCGAGCCACCATGAGATGATGGAGTGCTCATTTAGTTGATTGATGTTCTGCTATTGTATTTATTTGATAAAACCGCTGGATTTGACTTGTAAAATTTGTTTTGAGGGCAGGATAACTTTTTTGAGGAACACAATTACGGGAAAGAGTTAAGGGCACTACAAAATGAACTTGAGAAAGAGCGGGCAAATTTGTCTGCCATGTCCCTTGAACTGCAAGGTGCAACCCTGTTATAGTAAAGCAAGTTGCAATTTTCCATCATTCACAATCTCATTGGATTTTTCAAGTCTTACAGGAGCTCAAAAGTTGAATGAAGTCTCCAAGAAGGAACTACAAACTCTTATACTGGACAAAGATAGGGTAATTGTAGATGGCATTCAGCTTGTTTGTGTTACTTTCTGCACTTGTTGTTTTTTTTCTCTTTTAATAGTCATGCTGGTTTTGTTGTGGCAGATGTCTGCTGAAATGAAAAATGTGCAGAAAGAGTTTGACTGAGAAAAAATTAGAGATGAAACGGTTACAGGAGGAGTTGATTAGAAGGGACAAAGACGAGTCTAATATGTCCATTGAATATTTAAAAAGCTCGATAACTGTTTTGGAGAAGGATAATGCCAATCTGAAGGTCACTAATGAATTATTTTGGAGAGATTTTAATACATTTCAGTCAAATTTTCTATCTTAAATTATGGCAGTCTGTAAAAAACGGGGCTCTTTTATGGTGGCCTGAGGAATTTCAGGTCCTTTCCAACAATGGGGCTTTCCTTCTGCACATTGAAAATCCAATTATATTGATATATTATTACCAGCCTATGTAAATGAGAGGTCCACTTTGTGCGCAATAACCTATTGCTTCTCTTTTATCCCCATGGTGGTATATAAAGTCCACAGAAGATGGGCGTGCACATAATCTTATAGCCTTATATGTTTTAATAATTTTATTTCTTCGAGACTGGCTACATTAAGTAATTTGTATCTATGAATCTAGGCAGAAAAGACTGACCTTTTGGCTACTCTTAGAGACTACCAGGCACATAAGTCGGATGGAAGTGCCCATCATTCAGATGATTTGAGTAAACTTGAAAGCCAGGTATTGTCATGTCTTTTTGGTGTACATTAAATGATTTGTCTCCTAGTAGCATTCAAAATCTTTCTCATACTTATATCAATTTAATTTTAAAAAATGTTTTCAACTAAGGTAAATGATGGAGACGAACCCTATGAATCTTTAATACTCAAGCTTGAAGAAGCAAAAGTAGCAAAAAGCCAAAGGAGGAAGAAGACCACGACATAGGAAGAAGAAAAAACTCAACTTTTATTCAAAATCATCATAATAAAAATGCATGACGTCCCCTTATATATGACCTAAACCTTAACTGAACAAAACCATAAAGACTAATATACAAGGATTATGACGAAAATTATGACCAAAATACGCCTCGTTAATAATACATAAACAAGGATTAAAATAAACCGAGTAAAACTCATATTATGAAACTTCTAATGCTTATTCTAATATAACTTGAAAACTATTAAAATTAAGACATTGTCCTTCGTAAGTAAAGGTCAAGTAACTGCCTGTCAATGGCTTAGTGTTTTTTCAATCATGATCACAGGAATTGTTACTTATCCATTAAAGGATTTGTTTTAGTAATTCTTGTGTTACTTTCCTGAGCTGACTTTTAATCTTCTTGCGTCTTTTCAGTGTTAGGAACAACATCTTTGTAATTGAAATTTTTAAAGGTGGTGGTTTGCCCTTGACAACCTCTGCCCCTGCCTTTGAAGTTAATCTTTTTTTTTCTAGCAGTTGTTTCTTGACAGCAAGTCATCATACTTGGTTTCTTCTAAATTTCCAACTGAATATGTAGTGATTGCTTGATTTTGTCAACTTATCACTTCTTCAATAATTTATGCTGAATGACAGTTTGTTCACAATAATTAGATTGCCTTTGATTATGATATTATACCTGCTTATCTGACTACAGTGTCTGTTACTGATCTATTGTTTTTAACTTACGTGCAGGTTGCAAAACTGGAGAATGATTTGAAGAATGTAACTCTTGAGAAGGACAAAGCAATGCAAGAACTGTCTCGGTTGAAGCAGCACTTGCTTGATAAGGTTAAAATTTGACATCAGTAGTTTTTTTTTGTTACTAAGCATATATTTTAACCTTTGTTGCCCTTCCTGACACCACGCTTGAGATAATTAGTAATTGAAAAATATTAGTATAGCTTTCAATTGCAATGGTAGTGAGATGGAAATCCTTACAATTTTGCCTCAAATATAGTTGCAACCTTATCTCTGTTGTCCCCTTAACCTCTGCAGTTTTAGTTGAAGATAATTTGTCTTCTGATGCTATTTAGGAACTTGAGGAGTCAGAAAAGATGGATGAAGACAGCAAGATGATTGAAGAACTTCAAGCAAAATGTGAATCTCAGAGGGCACAAATTTTGCATATGGAGAAAGCTTTGAAGCAAGCCATATCGGGCCAAGAGGAGGCTAAGAAACATGATAGTGATGAACTTCAACAAGCAAATGAAACCATCATGGATCTGAAGAGGCAACTTGCTGCCTGTATGAGCACTGTTGATGCGAAAAATATTGAACTGCTGAATCTTCAGACAGCTCTCGGTCAGTATTACGCTGAAACAGAAGCCAAGGTGAGAAGGTTTTGCTTTGTGCTTATGTGATTTATTTGATGAATTGTTGTGCAGTTGTTTGCAGTCCCTTCAATGTTTTGTTTCCTTTGTGCACTCATACAGGAGCGTTTGGGAAGAGACTTAATTGTTGCCAGAGATGAGTTGAATAAGTTTTCTGAGTTATTGAAGGTCAGTGGGGAATATTTTAGTTGTGGTTTTTTAAAAAAACAACACTATAAGCCTTAAATACTTCTAACAATAGCATAGGTTGTAGGTTTTATTTTTCTTGTCTTCGCTTTTGTATTTTGCTAGTTATTGTCAAATTTTTATGTGTGAATATTTTGATTAGGAAGCACATGATAAGCTAGAAATGGAAAGGAAAGAAAAGAGGAAATCAGTTCCAAGCTTTTACAAGTAGACAGAATTGTCTCAGAGAGTAAACTGAGAATGCAAAAGCTTGATGATGAGAACCAAAAATTACGGCGTGCACTAGAGCAGAGCATGACCAGATTGAACCGGATGTCCATTGACAGTGATTTCTTAGTTGACAGGTTGCTGTTAATTGTTAGCATTTTTCTTTTGTTGTATAAGCTTGTCTTCGTGTTCCATTGATGTGAGGTATTGTGGCAGACGAATTGTTATCAAACTGCTTGTCACCTACTTTCAAAGAAACCACAGTAAAGAGGTATATTTATTTTTTTCCTTTCAGTTGCAATATTTGTTTATTTTAATTAGAATAATTGATTGGTACCCTGAAACCACAGGTTCTTGACCTCATGGTTCGCATGTTGGGATTCTCCGAGGAAGATAAGCAAAGAATAGGTTTTGCTCAGCAAACTTCTGGTAGAAGTGTTGTCCGGGGGGTATTGGGGTTACCCGGACGTCTTGTTGGGGGCATTATGGGAGGGGGAAGCTCACTAGAAAAGCCTGGTCATGCACCCATGGATAATGAGGCATATTCATCTGCACTCACTGTTTTCTTAGTGAACCTTTTTCAACTATTACAAATAGCAAAAAGAAAAATAAAAGAAAGAAAAGAAAGGTTACACATAGCACTATTTAAAAGATATAATAATAATTCATGCTTGTTATCAAATAATTGTACATATCTGTCTAGCAGCTTGCTAGTAGATTTTGGGATCCAATGGCTGTGGATAATACTTGTTTGGAATGTAGTATATTGCATTCTATCAAAATTGGATCTATGTTTTTATTTTGTGTGAATTATCTTGTGTTGTGTTGATACATAGCTAGGGCCAAATATGTGGGTGAACTAGTGAACTTAATCGCTTAAATGTTACTTGGCATAAGATGAACATTTGCTGATCCAACTTCATTTTTATCAGTCTTTTGCAGATTTATGGGTTGATTTTCTTCTTAAAGAAACCGAAGAAAGGGAGAAGAGGGAATCTGCTGAGGCAGCAGCGGCAGGATCAGAGAATGCTAGTTCTAGTTCTAGTGCAAGGCCGTCACTGATTTCTGATCAGCAACAGCAAATAAACACTTCCAGTTCCGTTTCTCCATTCAGCACGATCAATTACAGTTACAGTAATGGACAGAACCCGGTTTCTGTAAGAGGCCGACAACCATCCTGGCAATCAGACAATGAGTTTCTAAATGTTCCGCTTAGCCGCTCAACATCATCCTCAACTTCAGATAACAGCTCCAGATTTTCAAGATCTCCCTTTAGGTAGTGACGCCCACGCCCTAATTGAGGTCGTCATGTGTAAGTATTATTTTTTTCTACGGGTTGATGAAAGTGCGGGGATTACAAGGTGTTCGTCGCTGTAAATTCTCTTGTTGTCCATCCATTCGTTTATTAAATTTGTAGTGATTTTGGCTGCTTTGTTGAGCACATTGAGCCGCGTTTTTATTTACCGAGCGCTGCTGAATTGAATTGTTTCCCCAATTGATGATGTGTATCAAACAAACTACTTCAAACTAGAGAAGAAGACTTTTTGCGCGATTTGATCTTCTTACTCGTTGCGAAATTTCTTGCGGCATAGTAATATATTCTTTGATTGTGAAGCCAACCTCGAAAAACAAATGAACAATTGGAAACCCAGCCTTAAAAAGGAGCATTCTTTTTCAACACACTAACTGTGTTACAAATTATCCTTTCTGAAACTGACACTACATGTGTGGAAAGTATGAACGAAGAAGAGCAAATTACAAGATACCACCCAGAAATCCGAAAAGTTTCCTAATAATTCTGTGGTATATGAGCTTCGCCCAATCCATAAAGAAGATTCTAGGAAGAAATTTCTTCCAAAATTCGTAGGTTTGATCCAAAAAAGGCCATACTACTGCAAAGATATTGTTGCCAAGGAAAATGCAAGAACCCTAATCGTCGAGAAAAAGGGGCTTCAAAGAAGCAGAAAAATGGATGGTTCCCCCATAGACCCCGTTGCAGGGGCACAAGGACAACCCAAAATCCTGTTTCTTGCTCAACTGAGCCAACCTGCACCCAGCCCTTCCTATTAACCTCCACGGCGAGGTGCTGCCGGGCTCCTCCACCACCCCGACCCTCTCCAGCTCCAGATGAATCATCAGGTCCCCCACCGACGACGCATCCACCAACATCTCAAACACCTCGCCCCATGTCGCCTCCCCGTCCTCATTCTCATTCCTTATCTTCGAACGATAAACCTTCTCCGGCGAGAGCCAGATGTTCACTCGGTAACCCCGGCCTTGCAGCCGAGGCCACCTCTCCCTGTGCTGCACGTCGAATTCTTGGGCATTGTCGAGCCAGACCTTCAGCCAGTAGCTACGGGGAAGCTGTACTTTCTTCTTCTTCTTCATCTTGATCTTGTCGTGATCACTGCTAAGATGCTTCTGGCCTACCTGGTTGGGAAGCTTTGGGCCATGCACGGTATTATTGGCAGCAGGATGTAGTCCTCGCAACTTAATCTTGCAAACTCGCTCGCATGCCTTCATGGTCGCGGCGACGATGTTCCGACCTCTCTCGTATGCTTTCGTGGTCACGGCGACGATGGAGGTTTATGGAAGGTTTAATTAGTGGCGTCGGTTATGTATACACATATATATACAAATTATGCTGGAAAGACCATCTACGTGCTCCCATCTGACGAACCCAGCATACTTTGGATCAAAACTTGCTCTTATCGGTCGATGTCTCGTCCAGGCTACGAAGAACGATGCATGTCGCTCTTGCACTATTTTCAAAATGGCCAAAGTAACTGACCTTTTCGCGTGACAACTCCGGCGGATAGACCATCTGAGCGCTCCCATCGAACGCACGCAGTATGGAGACAAAGTGTTTGTCTTTTTTATCTTGTTATTATGGGTTTGATGTTTAGAGTTTTAAGGATGCACGCTTCATCTCCTTCTCTACGGGTTCTCTACAGTAAGTAGTTTGAATCAACGGATATTACTCATTTACTTGTGTAAAATGAAGACCTAGTTAATACAACTTAATTAACAATAGTGGCAATAATAAATAACTATGATCAATAATAATGATAATAATAAATAGTGAGGTCCCCAGCTTTGAAATAAAATTTAGCTACTTCAATAAAAAAATGGGAGGAAATGACAAATTACTGCACCCCGTTACCAACAATAACAACTAAAAATAATAAGTCAATCACACCTGTATTCCATGTACTCCAGTAGAAAAAAAAAGATTCATGTTAAGAAAAAAGATTTGCTGAAGCCCATTGGCGAATTTGAAATTTAAGGAGCCTAAAAAACCATATATATCGAACACGGAATTGATCAAGACGCGAACGCAGAGGAGATGGCAAGGAGGGTGGCCGAGGATGTGCTCAGGTTGGATCCCCATGACTCTGCTGCGCATGTCTTGGTCTCCAACATCCATGCTCTTGACGAGAGGTGGGTGGATGTGTCCAAGGTGAGGAGGGCCATGAAGGAGAGGAACGTCAAGAAAGATCCTGGGATCAGCTGGTTGGAGGCCAAGAATCAGGTTCACCAGCTCTGCATGGGAGATAGGACTCACCCGGAATGGAAGGAGATCCACGAGTACTCGAATGAGCTGATGGCCGAGATGAGGAATCTTGGGTACGTCCCGGAGATGGGCCCTCGTAACACGACATGGAAGACGAAGGGAAGGAGCAGAGCTGGGATCACCACAGTGAGAAGCTGGCGGTTGCTTTTGCTCTCATCGACCATCCGGAAGGAGCTCCGATCAGACTGACGAAGAACCTGAGAGTGTACGACGATCGCCACGTTGCATTCAAATATATATCGAAGATCACTTGTCGGGAAATCATTGTTAGAGATGCCACCCGGTTTCATCATTTTGTTGGCGGGGTAATGTTCATGTGGAGATTATTGGCGATGGGTGGGAATCTAAGTTTGGCATTACACATGTTTCATCATGTGTTTCCTATTAATTAATTTGGTTATTTAATACCTTTTGTGTTTGAATCTTCTACGAGCTGTGATTCTGCAGCCTTCAAACTTCAAAGAGAGATCCCTGCTCTATAAGAACCCAATGCAGTTCATCTGAGATTTAAAACTTTGGCTAGTCTGCCCGCGGTCTGCTCTGAAAGATTCAAGTCGGCCTCCTTCTCGACAGATTCGAGTAATCTAATTCCTCTGCTCCCTGAGATTATGCCTTAAAGATATTAATAATTGAGGTTTTACGAGAAACGATAATATTTTTATTAATATTACTAACGGATTGGAAAATCAAAACAAATTATTAAAAAATATACAAGTTCATTAATCGAAAAAAAAACCTAGAGAAAGTAAATATAAGTAAAATTATTATGACATTGCTCTATAATTACGTTTGGATTACTAGAGAAAGTAGATAGAAGTTTTGTTTACTAAATTAAAATATCAATTAATTCATAAATAATTGACAATTAATGCTAATTATATATCATCTAAATTAATTAAATATGTAAAATGTTCATATACAAATTTATGGGTGGTGGGTGAGATTATCAATTAAATTATTCAACCTCATGTCCACCCATGTCTTGGCCATGAGAATTTTAGAGAGTAATTTGTCATTATATTAAATTTTTTTATACATAATTACTTCTGATGTTTCACCAACCTATAATATTAAAAAATATTTTTTGGGTAAAAAATCTCGAATATTTTAAGAAGCATGTAAATGCTTATAATATTAAATAATGTTTCCTTTGCAATCAATCGTGTGGAGCCAAAGCGCACTCCCAACCTTCCCAAGTCCCCACGATGGAAATATCTTTCTAATTAATCAACTTTCTCGTAATATATCCGGTATAGTATTTTATTAATAAAAGAGGAATTAATAGTAACTGCCTTAGATTAAAAGTAGGAGTTTTAATCAATTAAAATATATTTTTTAAAAATCTATTATTTTATTATTAACAGGGGAACTCAATACTAGCCTCTGATTAAAATTAGAAGATTTAATTAATCAAAATACAATAAAATTACTTTCTATTGTAAAAGGGTCATAATTTCGAACATGGCTAACCTCAATTTTATTTTAAAAAAATACAATAAAAATTTCTTTTATTATGAACGGTCACAATTTTAAACTCGAGTAACTTTAATTTCTAACTTCTTACTAATAAGAACCGATTTAATTATCTTAAAAAATATACAATAAAAATAAAACAAATCACATAATTATAATTTTGTTAAATTAAATTATTAACTTATTACACTCTCTCTCATTATTGGATAAAAAATTTAAATTTGTATGCATGGCACAATATTTTGCCTAATTCCAAGTAAAAAACCACTTTACTAATTTAACTTTTCCTCAAAGTTCAAATTAATATTATATATCGATAGTTCAAAAAATGATACCGTACCCAACATTTTAAAAGAGTGGATCTTCCCTTTTATGTTCATTGTATACATTGAAAAATAAAAGCTCTTAATTATAATAATCAATCATCAATCACGCCAAATGCTATTCTTTTCAAGCGATTAATTTTAACTTCGATCCCCAATGAACCAAGACAAAGTAGGGTTGGTTCGGTTTGTTCAAAAGTTTCTCTAGGTTCAAAAAAATAAATGAAAACCGTCGTTAATTATACATTCTAACATTGAAGTTTGGTTAGGTTTGAAGCCCCACGTCGAACCTGACCCAACTGTTTTCGTCTCAGCATAAACGTATCCGATGTTTGAAACAGTAAATGGCTTTGAGATAGTCTTGTTCTAGTTAATTAGGTAGTCGTCAATTTTAACAGATAATATAGAGTTTATACACAATCCGATAATAATTGATGGAGAGATCACAGTATATTAGTTGTTATCCTCTCAACTAATTGAGTCACCTATCCGTGAATGTCTCTCCCTTCCGAGACCTCTTCAACTTCTTCCAAATTCCTAACAATAATGCACCCTGCTACTCTTCTAATTCTGTACTTGTGAAGTTCTTGGATCAGAGAGGGTGGCAACATGCCGGCGGTTGGCATGTCCGGCGCCGGTGGGGTGGGGGACTTCAATGCCCGGTTCACTTTCGAGGTGTTCAAGTGCGCCATTATCGCTGCTTTTGGAGGTCTCATGTTTGGTTATGATATTGGCATCTCAGGCATGTATATATATGTATTCTTCCATCTTCTTCCTTCTGGGTTTTTTTTGCATGCCTCGTTTCTTCATTGCTGTACATCTTGTCTGCTGACTTGATTTTCGCCTTTGGGTTTCATGGGCGATTATAATTTGTTGATTTATTTCCACTAAAGTTAGAGTTTTTATAACTCCACTCATATTTGTACATAGCCGGTCCAGTTTAATTAGGATTTATATCTACATCACACATTATGTACTTTATTATTATTAGAGAATATATGAGTAAGACTAATTAGAGTTGATTAACGGTATGAAACAAAATCAAATATTGTCAAGGAAAAGGTTTCGTTGCTCTACAATAGCAATAGCAACTACGTTGCAATACGTGCTCCACAAGTGCACCGTTAGATCTTGGAAAACACATATTACAAATATATATTTTGATATATAATATGATGAGCATTTTTTGCAGGAGGGGTGACGGGCATGGATGATTTCTTGAAGGAGTTCTTCCCTGTAATTTATGTGAGAAAGCATCGTGCAAAGGAGAACAATTACTGCAAATATGACAACCAATTTCTCCAACTCTTCACATCTTCTCTCTACCTAGCGGCTCTTATTACCAGTTTCTTTGCAGCTTCCCTTTGCAGGAGGTGGGGTAGGAGGTTCACCATGAGAGCTGCCTCTATCTTCTTCCTCACCGGTGTTGCCCTCACTGTCAGCGCCGTGAATCTCTGGATGCTCATTATCGGAAGAATCCTTCTAGGCATGGGAGTTGGTAGTGGGAATCAGGTTAGTAATCCATCAAATTCAATGTAAATTAACTAATTCCACCTATTTGCAAATAAAAATTTTAATAAATAATTTAATAAAGTTTTAGAGCCCACAAAATGGCAAAAAAATTCATTTATATTTATTTTAGCATGAGTGTCATGCAATAGTAGTATGATCTAGTAAAATGGCGAAATTTTGACCGCCTCATTTAGCCGATTAATTAGTTAGTTATAAAATGTTGTAAAAATTAACTTTGTCAAAAATATTTTCTATTCAAATCGTTGGTTGCAGGCAGTTCCTCTATTCATCTCTGAAATTGCACCAGTGAAATACAGAGGATCGTTGAACATCATGTTCCAACTCCTCGTCACAGTGGGCATCCTGGTAGCAAACCTGGTGAACTACATGACATCAAGGCTGCACCCGTATGGTTGGCGGGTGTCGTTGGGAATCGCCGGCGTTCCGGCGACGATGCTCTTCGTCGGCTCCCTGGTCATCTGCGAGACGCCCACCAGCCTCGTCGAGCAGGGCAAGGTTGAGAGGGAAAGAGACCTTGAAGAAGATTAGGGGAGTCGACGACGTCGACATGGAGTTCGACGAAATCAAACTGGCATGCGAGGCGGCGAAGAAGGTGAAGCACCCATTTAGGAACGTCTTCAAGCGCAGCAGCCGACCGCAGCTGGTCATTGCCGTATGCCTCCAGATCTTCCAGCAGTTCACCGGCATCAACGCCATCATGTTCTATGCGCCGGTGCTCTTCCAGACCGTCGGGTTCGGCGGCGACGCGGCCCTTCTATCCGCCGTCATCACCGGCACGGTGAACGTACTTGCACCCTGGTGTCGGTGGCCACTGTTGATAAGTTCGGTAGAAGGGCGCTGCTTCTTGAGTCGTGTGTTCAGATGTTCATCTCCCAGGTTGAAAACCTATCTCATATTCTTAGGACTTGTTTGAACATGATTAATAGGTTGTTAAATAGCTTGGTTAAGTTGATTTGAATCGACTCAAACAGCTTAATTACTGCACATTTGGGTTTGGGTCTGTTCGGCAAAATTCTCTATCTTATATAAAAACATAATTTTAGACAAATATTAAATTTAATTCATAAATTAAAACGAAAATAAAAGAATATACATGGATTTATGATAATTTTAAATAAAATTATTAAGTTTTAATATGATTGCTTTTTGTTTTATATGTAATGGGTAGCTGTGTGACAATTTGAAGTAACTTAATTAGTCCCTATAAATAACATTTGTTAAGGATAGCAAAAACACAAACCAGCTCAAAGCCTAATAGACTATATTTGAAAAAAAAAAGTTGAGTTTGAACCAATTGTGTACCTTTAAAAGTGCAGGTGCATGTAAGTTTTTTACTATGCATAGACTTCCATGATAGCTTGATGATTCTCAACCATATATATATATGTACTTTATTGTGTTTGATGGATCAGAGTGCAATTGGAGCAATATTGGCAGTCAAGTTGAAGCTGACAAACAGTTTGGATCACAACACAGCAATCTGGGTGGTGTTCTTAGTGTGCTTCTATGTGTCCTGCTTTGCATGGTCATGGGGTCCAATGGGGTGGCTCATACCCAGTGAAATCTTCCCCTCCAAACAAGGGCAGCAGGCTTCTCCTTTGCTGTTAGCTCCAACATGCTCTTCACCTTCCTCATTGCTCAAGCCTTCCTCTCCATGCTCTGCCACATGCGCGCATTCATCTTCTTCTTCTTCGTCGCCTGGATCGTCATCATGGGCATCTTTGTCCTCGGTTGGCTGCCGGAGACGAAGCGCGTCCCCATCGACGAGATGACGGAGAGGGTGTGGAAGACACATTGGTATTGGAAGAGGTTCATGGACGATGATGGTGAAGATGACGATGACAAAGAGAAGAAGCTCGACGTATGAATTAGTACGATCATGCATCACTTTGGTTTATGACAGTTTTTTGTTGCTATTTTGTTTGGCTGTTCTCTTGATTTTGATCCTCCAATTGTGTTGAGATTGTGAAGTGCACTCAATAAAGAGAGTTGAAAACACCATGATTTTGCTAATTCATGAAATGGTACTGAAGTTGTTGACATTGTGTTTGTGTTCATGTACATGTGGGCATGTTCCCATACGGCCTTACCGTTGCACCCCAACATGCACACAAGCAAAGCAATATATATATGCACCTCATGCAGTAGTGTGCTTGCTTAGAGGAGTCTTATCTCATGATCCATTCAGCTGTCTTTTTAATTTGGTGATTGGGGTAGGCTAGATAGACATTGGAAAAGTTATCTTTATGTTTGTGTTTCTTAATAGTTTAGACAGATTAATTAAGAATTTCGATGGCTACTTACGTGTAAGTTTGAAGATTTCATAATGGAAAGCCAGCAAGGGTCGGACCTTACATTTGTAGCAGTCTTACCCGACACTTTTTAATCTTATATTCTGATCCAAAAATGAAGGTTTAGATAAAAAGATCAACATCAATTCACATATTATTACGTTTTAACAAATTTCAGACAGTTTAAACATGTATAACAAGTTCATCTTCTATTGATTTCTTTCTCCTTAACCAAAGCCGTTCAAAGTTCCATTGCTTGATTCGTAGCTAATTCTTACCGGATTGAGCTCAAAACCAATTAACCATTTTGGCCTAATTTTTATAGTAATCTTCCATCTCGTATAAATCATGGTCATTAAGGTAGCTAGCTGGCTCATAAGACGTCATTCAAACCAGCATGCGGAGAAGTTTTTTTCCCAGGTTATGTTAGAAGCTGTTTAAGGATATTGCCAAGCTTGTGGACTTGTTTATTTCGCTGCTTTTCACGTTTTTTGTACTGACAGACTAGCTGCCATCACTTCTGATGGTGTCTTCTTCTTTATTTTTTTTATTTTCAACAAAAGACGAAAGATATCTTCATTGCTGTACATGCATTTCTCTTATGGGGTACTAGGATAAGGGAATACTTCTCCTTACAGTTTGGTCCCCTCGGATACGCTCAGTTTAACGCATGTATATGGCCGGAAACCAGCTTCCAGCTTCCCTATCGTCTATGCACTGTTTGTCTAGCGCTAATATCTAATCTCAAAGCTTCCGAGTACGTGGAGAAAAGACGTCTGTATATATCTGTACATATATATACATATATATATATTCGTCACATGCATTGCAAAATTATTTTTGTCCGATTTTGCATTTAATATTACCTAATATTTTAGATTGATATTTACCCGCAATTAAAAAAATATAAATGTGTATGAATTAAGACAACTTCTCACGCCACCACGATAGTAAAGTCCCCGCCGATATAAAAATATAATTTATGGTTCCCATTTTTTTAAAGGGCCGAGAGAGATTATTGTAGGGATCCCAACTTAAATTAAGCCATGGTTAGGGGTTTTTTTCGGCCTAAGCAAGTGTTAAAGGATCACTTGAAATTTGCCCTGATGATGTGGTCCACAGGTCAGATCGCGGAGCCTATACCTTGGTGCCACGCGAGCGATTGGTAAGCAAAGGTTAGCTGAGATTAAAAGTAAAATTATGCTAATTATTTGAAATTCTGACTTAGCCAGATAACTTACCTTGGTGCCAATGGAAGGGATATTCTTATGCCAAATAGATGCTACCGCAGGCGGCCAATTGGATGGTGGTGATAGAAAAAACAAAATGACCCTTTTCCACATGCAGCTTTCCTACTTGTGTCGCACTCCACCTTAAGATGTCTACTCTTCGATTTGGTAAGATTTGTGAATTGTGATTAAGACTGGGATTGTGATTAAGAGAGGGACTTGGCTGGTAGCAATAGTGGATGTAGGGCAGTCCAATTAAGGTGGGCATGGACGGGTTTCTTTAACTTGACTCAAATTTTAATATTTTATATAAATCGTATGTATAGTTGAGAACAATTCAAATTTTGCTTTCAAATATATAACTTAAATAACGAAATTGAAGACATATTTTTATATGAAGTTTTGAGATTACAAAGAATTTAATTGATTTCTTAGAAGCTTGAGGTGAGGTAACAAAAGAAAAAATTGATTAATATAAACTCGACTCGACTCACCCCTAAGCCTAGGCATACTCGGAATATCATAATCAAATTTGGCATGAGGTCAAGTGGTACCGCTTGCAATGTGTCCAGCCATCGGGCTCATCTCGAGTGGCTCACCTGCTTGCTTAGTTAAGCCCTTTTAACTCAACTCGGTTCATTACAAAAAAAATACCTTAAATATATGTTTATACAATGATGTACAATATTAAATATGATAATACCAAAGTTTTATAATTAATCAAAATATTCAAAAATCAAGTCCTTGTAGCTATAATAATTGATTTTTTTATACCCTCGATAACCTATTTTAACAAAGAATAACTTGAAGTTTGCAAGCTAAGCTGATACCCGCGCCCGCCCTGTTTAGGTTCTAAAAAGCTCGGGCTGCAGGCCAAATCCTAGTTGGCCAAAAACTTGTTGTGCCTCTTCCCAAAACTTGTTGGCTCTCCCACTCGATTTGGCTTGCAAATTTCGTCGTGAATATGATCAATATACACTTGCGATATCTAATATATAATTTAAGTTTTACAACTTTGGCCTTTGATTATAAGTTCCAAAATATGGTGGTTGGCTTGAGGAATATTATACAACTGCAGTAGGATTGTCTGTAACGTGGTTCCAAAAGAAAAGGCCGAACTGAACTATATTTTCTAAAGGTTAATCTTAGTATTATCGATGAATGCTAATTGAAGTTTAATCAGTTAAAATGCACCAAATTGCGTCATGAAATACAATCATGTACTAAGAAAATATTGGAAACTTGTTCCCATGATGCAAAAATTGTACAATGCTTAAAGACCACAAGGCAATGGTGTATGAGATTGATAAATGCCATGAATATAACATATTATGATGTGAAAGACCAAATGAATGAGCAATATACGTGATTGTGCTTTTGTACGTATGTTCCTACTGGTTCTGCAACATGCATGGGAAGAATTAGATGTCTATATACACGTAGAGGTGTATATTGAAACATAGTTAAGATTGCCTTTTACAAAAGAAAAATATAAAAAATAAAAAAAGAAAGAAGAAGAAATACTATTGGAAATAATTATGTCATATATATTGAGATTATTTACCAAGGTTGGCACACTATTTTTTTTCTAAGATTATTACAAGCATCACCCGGAAGAAATTTGTTAGAAAAGGTCATCTGATGACTAATAGTTTTAGTACAATTAATACTGTTTTAAGAAAATTAAAATATTTTTAATAATTACAGATTACAAAGAAAAAACAAATACGTCAAACGCGTCCAATTATATCACTAATTGTAAGTCATTTCAAAATTAATGCTGCTACCAACTCTTCTTCGTGTTACACAAAAATCTGTATATATTAATAATATTAATTTAATTTTTCAAACTACGCTATAATTTGTCTTAGTGATAAATCAGGTGTCAAGAAATTAGAAAAGTCCGGTTTTCACTACATATTATTATTAATATTAAATTACTTATTCTATTAATTAGGTGTGATTAAGTTCAATTCTAAGTACTTCGTTCTATTAGCTTGCTTTTTACTGTTGGCTTCAATACCAATTTATCAAATTTTGATCAAAATTATTCAATTTTCTTGGTTTATTATCATATTTGGACAAAGGTACGCAAGATTTAAAGTTTGAACCAAGTACTCATGGTTAAATTAAATTCGAATAAGTTTAATTTTAAATTATATATGCTCGAGTAATTACAATTTAAAATAAAATCTCAAATTCGAAAATATAGATGGTTTATTTATAGAGCCATCGTGGTTCTTATAATATATTATATATTTTTTATTTTTGTCAAATTACCTTATTTTTTATATAAACTAAGAAAGAAAAAATTGTTTATTTAAATTTGCGGATAAATCTAAAATTGCTGAGGCGGAGAACGCGACAAGTGTTTTTTGTAGGTCACTTGATAGTGGGCCCACTCAAATTTCATAATTCCCATTTTACCCTTCTCCCCGCCATCCCCATTTTCCTATTTATTAATTCCATTTTAATTGATTTATCAAATTTGTTTATTGATTTCCATTTCTAAGCGCCTTCCGCTCCAGCACCAACCATGGCCGATCTCCGGCCGTAAAGTCGCCGCCAAACGCCGCCGGGGCCTACCTCGCCGGCGCCGGAGTCCAACCTCCCAGCTTGCTGGAGCTCGAAAGCTGCCGACTTTGCGAAGAGAAAGCTCGATTTTTGCTATGAGCTTTCTCCGTCTCCGTAGTTGTTGTTAGCAGATTCCGAGCTTTGATCGGAGATGGAGTCGATCTCGGACTTGGCCGGCGGGTAGGAGGGTCGGCTTCCCCTGTTCTTCGCATTGTTTGGTGAGCTGACCGGTCGGAGTTTCTCGGTTAGTTGGCTTCCCCTTGCAGTTCTGTCGGTCTTTGGCGTTTTGAGGGCTTGCGATGAAGTAGGGTTCTTGAGTCTCTTCGAACTCGCGGTTTTCGCGTCGCAATTCGATTGTCGGCTGTGCTTGATCGGAAGAAAATGGGGGTGGTTCGATTGGTTTTGGGTGTTTTTGAAGGATTCGCGAGGATTAGGGTTCTTGATTCTCTTCTAATTCGCAATTTTGTAGCTCGCAAATTCGATTGATTGGAAGAAATTGCGGGATTTTCCGATTTTGAGAGTTTGGGTGCTCGCTTCTGATCGAATTTCTGCAAATCGATCGACCATGGCGAGGAGGTTGGATCGGGTGATGAGCTTCGGGGTGCCGGACGTCGCTCTTGAGTGCGTGATGAACTACATCGACGACCCCAGGGACCGGTACGCCATCTCCTTGGTGTGCCGTAAGTGGTACCGGGTCGACTCCATCACCCGGAAGCATGTCACAATCGCCCTCTGCTACACCACCACGCCGGCGAGGCTCGGGCGGCGATTCCCCCGGCTCGAGTTCCTCAAGATCAAGGGCAAGCCCCGGGCGGCCATGTTCAACCTCATACCGGAGAATTGGGGCGGGTACGTGTCGCCGTGGGTGAGGGAGATCTCCGAAGCCTTGGACTGCCTCAAGTCGATTCATTTCCGCCGGATGATCGTCGGGGACAACGATCTTCATCTCCTGGCTACGTCCCGGGGGAGCGTGCTCCGGTCCTTGAAGCTGGACAAGTGTTCTGGCTTCACCACCGACGGCCTTCTTGCTGTAGCTCGGTCTTGCAAGTAATGCTTTCTGCTTCTTCTTGTTTGGTTATGGGTAGTTATCAATTATGGGAAGCTTATTATTGTTTGTTTGGTTTTGGGTAGTTACCACTTTTAAGGAAGCTTGTTATTGTTTTTTATTATGTACTTACTACTGCGGTCTGAGTTGGTGCTCATGAGTTTGGGGTTAAGTGATGGAGTTCAATAACTGTTCATAGAATTTTTTTATTTTCATTAGAGATTATGTTGTATTTCTGGTTGTTCAAGTCGGTGCTTAGATATCAATATCATGTGTTTTAAGCATGTTGTTAGATTATTAGTGTTGTTAAAGTTTTTTGGCTGACGATTGTGAGCAATAAGTTATTCGTTGCATTATGCTCATTTTGGGTGAATTGTTGCATTTGATGTGTAGTTGTGTACGCTGTCGTTGGCAAACTCTGAGATTGTTTTCATGTTGTCACGTTTTCGGTTAGCTGTATACATTATCATAGCCGCATCATATGTCTGTTGCCTTTGTTTGTCAAAACAATCTCTACTGTCATGGTTTCATTCTGGAACTACAGGCTGTTGGTTACGTTTTTAGTTCCTTATTTAGCTTTTTTGTCAACTAATGTTAAATATCTCTATTTGAACATTGACTCAAATGAGGTTTTTTCTTTTTGTTGGCTTTTTCTCAGGTCTCTGAGAACTCTCTTTTGGAGGAGAGCACCATTTTGGAGAAAGATGGGAGTTGGTTACACGAGCTTGCAATGAATAACAGTGTTCTTGAAACTTTGAACTTTTATGGGACAGAGCTAAAAGACATTAACATGGATGACCTTGAACTGCTTGCTAAGAATTGCCCCTCTTTGGTGTCTCTCAAAACAAGTGATTGTGAGCTTATGAAATTGCGCAAGTTTTTCAGATTTTCATCTGCTCTGGAGGAGTTTTGTGGTGGCTGTTTTGATGAGCAAGTTGAAAAAGCCGACAAGTACTTGAGTGTCAAGTTTCCGCCGAGAATATGTCGGTTAGGTCTCAGCTTTATGGGGAATAATGAGATGCGTTTAATATTTCCGTATGCTGCCTCATTAACAAAACTGGATCTTCAGTACACATTTCTTGATACAGAAGATCACTGCCAGCTAATTCAACGTTGTCCAAATTTAGAAGTTTTGGAGGTTTGTTCTAGTCAAATCTTTTGTTTGCTTGTACTTGAATTTTTTAATCTTGAACTCACTGAGATTGAATATTTGCTTCTTTTAGGTAAGAAATGTGATTGGAGATAGTGGGTTAGAAGTTGTTGCCAGTAATTGCAAGAGGCTTAGGAGGCTCAGAATAGAACGAGGAGAAGATGAACAAGGAATGGAGGATGAGCAGGGCGTTGTTTCACACAGAGGTCTATCAGCTCTGGCAGAGGGCTGTCTTCAACTAGAATATCTAGCTGTTTATGTGTCTGATATTTCAAATGCTGCTTTGGAATGCATGGGCACCCACAGCAAAAACCTTTGTGACTTCCGTTTGGTTTTGCTGGACAAGGAAGAAAGAATAACTGAATTACCATTAGATAATGGCGTGCGGGCACTATTGATGGGATGCAAGAAACTTAGGACATTTGCTCTGTATCTGCGACCTGGGGGTCTTTCAGACATGGGGCTTTCTTATGTTGGACAGCATAGTACGAGTGTACGTTGGATGCTATTGGGATATGTTGGAGAGACAGACCATGGCCTTTTGGAGTTCTCCAGAGGTTGTCCTCGACTGCAGAAATTGGAAATGAGGGGCTGCTGCTTTAGTGAACAGGCTCTAGCTCGCGCTGTTCTGAGATTAGCTTCTCTTAGGTACATATGGGTGCAGGGTTACAAAGCATCTGCAACAGGAAGTGACCTATATGAAATGGTCCGCCCACACTGGAACATTGAATTCATTCCTCCAATTCGAGGTCTTGAATATGATGAGTATAAAGAGCCCACAGAAATAGTCGAACAGCCAGCTCAAATGCTTGCCTACTATTCTCTTGCCGGGCGGAGGACAGATTTCCCTGCGACAGTGGTTCCACTTTATCCATTGCGTTGAGCTGAAAATTCTTTCTTGCCTTTGACAGTTGTATCTTTCAATATGTTCTTTTCAGTTACCAGTGCATTGGCAGAAGGATAAGGAGCTGCGTTTGTAATATGCATCAATGCTTTTCACTTTGGAGGTATTTTTGTTCTGTAATAAGGTGTGTGCATGTAAGTATGGGAATTTTTCACTCATAACCATGTCAATAGAGGTGATATCCTTACTCGTAGTTCTGTTT
This sequence comes from Piper betle, assembly GCA_033002965.1. Lineage (NCBI taxonomy): Eukaryota > Viridiplantae > Streptophyta > Magnoliopsida > Piperales > Piperaceae > Piper > Piper betle. The sequence continues at coordinate 24,828 of JAURVB010011118.1, forward strand.
AAGCCATAACTTTGCGTTGTCAACTTGATTATGTAAATAGATGATTGAGGTAATACCGACTTTTGATCAAAATTAGCGGTTGTTATAAGTGAATATGGAGCAGAACGCAGATATTTTTTGGAATCCTGCGCTTTGTCAATCTTGGGTATTGGTTGTTTTGGGGGACATCATAGATTATCAGGTGATATTGTTTGTGCATGAGATATCATGGATTTTGCTTGATCTACGGCGACAAAGATGGTGGCGATGGCCGTATGTTTCCGGTCTATTATTTGACATGATCGCTTCAAACGTACATCTCTGGCGTGATTATCCTCACTAATCGCTTCATCATAGTTGATATTTGGATATTTTCATAGAAATGTATCCTAAGTTCCTGACCAGGCTTTTTGATTTGCAAAGTGCGTCTCCTATTTATCGTGGTATATATATCTCTGAATGTCGGCACAGATTTGGTAATAAGCCAAGCAGAAAGGAACCCAGCCGGCCATAAAAATAAAGAGGACCACTTGATAGGAGAATCTGATTGGAGCTTTGAAGGGAAGGCGTTGTCGCTCTATAACAGTTAATCACTGAGTTAATTGTAAGAGGACAACTGTATGTAAACGGGAAAACTTGATAAAAACTTTCCTGATAGGTTCTTCCTCTCTTCCAGCGAGAACCAATACTCCAATTTCCATCAGATGTACGGTACTTGTCTCTACCGTCGAATTAATCACCTGCCTGTCTGTGTTATCCACCTTCAGTTTTCCCTTTTATTGCGGATGAGAGGAACAAGATGCACACATACATACGAATCAGATTCATGCAACAAGTGCTACAACATTATGCCTGAAATGAGTTTTAATTAGAGAGAGAGAGAGATCTGGGAGAAAATACGGGATCTCCTTTGCATGGGTCTTATTACGTGGGTCGAAATCTTGCCATATTGAATCATTTGTGGGCGGTGCCAAAGTTTCTCTCTAAAAACATTATATTTGGCATCCACAAGATCTTTGTCTTCTGCATGCATAGGAGATCATAGTGCCGTGGAGATCTTGTTAACAATGGGGGTGTTGCTTTCGTTTTTTGCAGCTTGCTTACTTGATCACATAAAAAAGTTCAAACACTGCCTGTCAAATCGTAAAGCAAATGATGAAGAGTTAGAAAGAAGTGAACAATGAGCCAAAACCATTCAATAAGAGAAGGCTTAATACAAAAAGAAGCAGAAATGCGTACAACACACGCACTGTATTTCCCGTTAAACTATACAGTAGCATCATTTTTCAATAATGTAGTACCAGACCTCAGAACGATACATGAATAAACTCTAGATGTACGTACATACACTTTCATAATCGTATATACTTACATACATGTCTTTAATGTCAAAATGTGGAAGATAAATATATCAATATAGATCCTATATCTTTAGCAGAGAGAATCGGAACCAAAGGTCTAAAGCATCCCCTTATCCATTCACCCATTTTTTCTCTATATTAAAACTTAACTGGTGCCCCATCCTTTCCAACTACCATGTACTAAATCTTATTCTCCGGCAATAACCGACGGCATTACATTTGGACACCAGTTTAAAAAGCACATAAGAAAAAGACGAAGATAAATTGAAAAGTGTATGTATTCAGATCTTATGAATTAACTAGCTGTCATTAATGGTTTTGCAGATTTGGACGAAGTTGCCAGGCAGTTGGCATCTGAAAAGCCCCATTGTAAGCACCAAGCTGACAGTCATTTCCTACCATTAGAAAGGGGTGAACCAGCAGTTTACTCACGTTGGGATTCATCCCAAAGGATGGTGAAAGTCGATCTCCAGGCTGCGTTGGCTGGGACAAAAGAAGACTGGTTGTCTTCTGTTTTGATTTCTGTATGCAGAGTGTGTGATGGAGATTGGGCTGGTGAAAGTGGCTCCATATCCTCCGTAAGGCTTTCAGTGGTGATATCATGGATGCTGGATCTCTTCTTGTCTTTGCCTCCCGAGTCTTGCCTGTTGAAATATTTCTGAGCATGGCTGGCAACTTGGGTCGGTGTTCTTGTGAGAACAAATCTACGCGAAATGTTCCTCCAGTCCCCTTTACCATATTTCTTTAGACCTCTCAAGAACAGCCTGAAACAAGATCATCAATTTTTTTTACAAAGAACTACCTCAGAAACAGCAAGTTCAATTACATAAGCAAGTCAAAGTTAACACAATCTTCAATAGTCACAATAGTATTACAGAGCTCAAAGTTTAAGCACTGTATGGATTCAAGAATAAATGCTGATTGTACAAGCTCGACTTAAGAGTCAATTCAAATTCATCCAACCTAAGACCTCAAAACCTACACTCAAGAATATGATCATTCCAGTTTTGCCAATGGAATTTTTAGTTGAATTTCTTCATACAATCCAAGAACAATTGCTGATAGTAAAAGTTATGACTAGACCAATCCAAGTAGGACGTAATAATCAGTTATTCAAACATGATCATTCCATACATATAATCAAACAGCCAAAAATAATTCAGAAAAATCAAACATAGATCTCCAAGTGAAGCCTCGTATAATCATTCCAATTTCCTAGAAAAAGCTCTAAAGACATCATATTCTAAACGGCCATAAGAACCATATGATTCAAGAATAATTGCAGATGGTAAAAGATAGACCCAGTATAACCACATTTAAGCTAGATCAAACAATTTCTGCTCTCCAGAATACAGCAGCTCCCTATACATCATCAAACAAAATAATTCATAACATTGAAAGACAGACCTCCAAAGCAAAGCTCATCATAAAAATATAAAATAAAATAAAAAAACAAAAAAAACCAATGATCACCCATATAAATATACACAAACCAGATGTTCTTTATATGCCCAATCTTTCCAACATATATAACCAAAGAGTCAAAATAAGTCAGAAAGTTTACTGAAAGATAATTATGCCAATTTAACTAAAAAGAGCTCTCATAACTTCATCCTAAAATTGCCATGAGTGTAATTTAAGAGTTTGGTTTAGGAACAACTGCAGATAGTACAACCTAAATTCAATTCATCTTAGTCCAAACTAAATCACAGTACCTCTACGTATATCACCAAAGAACCATTATTATAACTAGATCATCTCCAAGTAAAGCATGTCATAGAAAAGGGGGGAAAAACACTACCTGTGCTCCTTCTCAGTCCACGGAACGCCCTTCCTCCTCTCATTCTCCGGCCTGCTCCCCATCTTCTTCCCTCCCAGACCCAAAGAAGGCTTCATGGCGATACCAAACCCGCCATCATCCACCCACTCCAAAGAGAAAGCAGGGTTCGTCCTATACCCCGGTATAGGAATCAGCCCAGCCTCAATATCATTCACATCGTCCTCCAGGTCCTGGTAGTGCTTCATCACCTCCCCCACCGTCTTGCCCGGCACCATGGACGCGATCCGCAGCCACCGATCGGAGGAGTCCTTGTCAAACAGAGCGAGCGCGTACTCAAACAGCTTGTTCTCATGATGGGTCCAGTTCGAGCTCCCTCCCCGGCGGCCACACCGCAGGGACGACGCCGGCGACAGCGACGGCGACGACCCAGAGAAGTGGCAGGCCGGCGGCAGCACGCGCATCCCCCACTGCATGCCAACCTCCAAGGCAGCCCTCTTCGAGTCCAGACAAGGCCAAAGCAAGCGACTTTCGGCCGGTTCCCGCACCGGAGAAGCCCGGGAAAAGCTGACCCAGCGGGCAAGGAGGTGGAGACGGAGTGGAAAGATGGATGCTTGGGAGAAGAAGAAGAGGGGAGGGGTCAGAGGAGAGACGCAGGTGATGGAGATGGGAAAAATGGTAAAGCTGGGAGGGGATTTGTTTGGTAAGGGAGAAAGCCGGCCACGTATTAGCATTAGCAACTACTATAACAGACCGACTTTGCCTTAATGATGTAAATACTTTAAATTAAGAAAAATTAATTTAATTATTATAATTATTTTATTATATATTATTAATTTAAATAATTTATACCAATCAGTTAAATAATACAACAAATTTTAATTTATCTTTTATACAACAAACCCTTAGCCGAAAAAGAGACGAGTGTCTTCCTACACACACACTTGAATCAATCATTACTCTCTTTATCATATTTTAATTTATTTTTAAATTAATTAAATTTATAGGTTTAATTATGACATTATAATTTTATAAACAACTTATTATAATTATTTGTAATTGAGTTCAAACAAATTTAAGTATGTATGGCTCTTCCGAGTAAATATTTTCCACTTGAATAAAAGAATGGCTGGTTTTTGCATTTATCTTGAGTTAAGATGATATGTCAATAATTATGATATTTTATAATTAGTCTTGTATCTAATTGAGATGGTTTACAAACCTTTAACTTGAGTAATTGAATTATCTATTTTAAAGAATAACTTGTACTCGTCAATTTGTATATTGGGCAAATATGAAATTGGATTAGATAGTGAGTTACTTTGTACTAATTTAAGCTCTCCATTGCACATGATATGTGAGCCAATTTAGGCACAAATGGTGGGCTATATTGGACATGGCTACTGATATTTTTTAAGATGTATAAATTGTGATATTTTTTAATTAGTCTTATATCTAATATTTATTAAAATAATATTCAATTTATTAATGATAACAGTCTGTGTATTTTTTACTTAGGTAAATCATTATAAAAAACAAGTTAGGCTCATTTTAGAAAAAAAATTTTAAACTCGTTAATTTGGACCAAACAATTATAATAATAAATTCCAACAAATAGATATTAATTAGGTGTACAAGTTGAGTTGTACAAATGATTCTAGCTACATATTCTTAATTTAAATTTGTTTAGTTTATTGATTTGTATAAATGATTATTCTAGCTAAATACTATTAATTTAAATTTGTTTAGTATATCAATTTATTATTTTCAAGCCAACTAGTTATTCAAGACAAAAAGTGCTCCTTGCGTGACTTTATGGCTCAACTCGGTCACTCCCAAGAAACCAACATAAAAAGTAATTATGATAAAATCCATTATTGATACGAAATTTAAGACTATTTTATGATAATTTTAGAGTTTTAATGATAAATACGTCTGTCATTGTCCTACTTTTTTTAGTATTAGTTTAAACTCAATATGAGATGTGCTCCCACGTAAAATTTGAAATGATAAACTTGTCTTAAATTTAGAGTAAAAATCTATTGTAAGGTTTTAGATCCAATCAGCATCTAAAAATGCATTGGTAATAAATTTTATTTATTGAAAAATAATCGGGTAAAAGGTCTTATAGTCAATATTAACTTTATTTATTATCAAAATTTTAAAATTGTCATTATAAATATTTAATAAGGAGTAATTTTCTAAATACTGACTGGGGTACAACATATTTTTATTCTTAAATTAATTGCCATTGGGTAAGCCACAAGTTTGTGTTTACTCTATATATAATCGAGTATTTGTGCTAAATAAAAAGTTCATCACTAATTGGGAGCTTGTTTTGCTTGTTAGGATGTTGTTGATGATAAAAGAGTAAGGGGGAAATATATTGCATGCATAGTAGCGCAGCAACATAAAATAAAGTCGTCTCCTCGTGTGGGGGGCACTCCACATGCAGTATGGGTCGATGCCACCGTGAACTCTAAAGTTGATTCTTCGTTTAGATGACACCAAATTTAGATATTTAAATATGTCTAATCTTCGATCTTTTAACGTCGCCCAGAGATCGGTTTAAATTAATTTAATTATTTATTAATTTTTATTATGACCGATTTATATATATATTTAATATAAAATCTTTTTAATTTGATTTAAGTCCGGAAATTGGCCAATCTATACAACCATGCTAGCACAACAATGTAAAATAAAATCGTCTATACGTCCGCATGCAATACGGGTCGATGCCACCATCAACTCTAAAGTTGATTCTTTGTTTAGATGACACCAAGTTTAGATATTTAAATATGTATAGTCTTCGATCCTTCTAAGTCCCCTCATGTTTACTGATCACTTCAAATTGACAGATTTTTATTATGATCAATTTATATATATTTTTAATATAAATTTTTTTAAATTTAATTTAAATTAAAAATCGACCGATTTATACCACAATTATACACCGCAGCGCAGAATAAAATTATCTGTACGTGCGGGGGGCACTTCACATGCAATATGGGTCGATGCCACTGTCAACTCTAAATTTGATTCTTTGTTTCTTTGTTTAGATGACACCGAATTTAGATATTTAAATATGTCCAGTCTTCGATCCTTTTTGACGTCGCCTCTCATTCGCAACTGATAAGCTTCTGAAGATCATCAGCTCATGGAAACTTCTGGTGCACCAAACGTTTCAACTTTTCTTTTTTTATATATTTATTTGCATCAAATTAGCCCTTGGTCCACACAGGGTTATTGGGGACATTATATTCCTTCTAGCAATGTACTTAGATGGTTGATGTTCAAAAGATGGCATAATGGTTTATTTTTCCAAAGCAGAGATGGCCATGATAGGTACACAAAGCCGGTTCTTTTTCCCATAAATCTTACATCTCTTTTTTTTATTTTAAAATTTTAAAGAATTTTGAAAATTCAATATTTTTCTAGATTTTTTAACTCGACGAGTGGTTATTTGAGTCGACAGTAATCTATCTGTTAATCTATTTATATTTATCTGTATAATTAAGAGGATAAATAAATTTTATAATGCATCAAAGCCGAACCTAAACTTATATTTGAAAGATAGTTGCTGAGGCACCTGATAAGGATGTATAGATTATACAAATAAATATATAAAAAGTAGAAAAAAATTTAATTTAAATAAACTCCGATTTGAATAGGAGTATAACATGTGTCTTAGATGACAAGCGACTAACCACATTAAAAATAATAAATAGAAAAATATAATATATTATTAAGCTTGTCCATTTGAGGTTTGATGGGGAAATTTTACTCTTTTCATGTGTACTTTGCAATTTTTGTTTGTTATTAAAAAAACTAATAACATAAATTGTGTCAGTCTAAATTAACTTTTTATTATCAAATGTTGTATAAAAATGGACTCCCAAATTTTAAGTACACTCCGAAATCTAATTTTCATTTCCCAGTTTATTATTATTTGTAGGTCCTGAAGCAGCTCTTTGTAATTGGTATGATATTAAGTTACTAACCACTAATTAATTAGCGATAAGCAGTTAAGTGAAAGACGGTGACAAAAGACACTTTGATTGCACCCAACTCCAATGACTGTGATGGGCAAGTTTGTTTAGTAGTTTATGCTGCTGCTTCTAATTTGGCCTTTTTCGGCGGCCATCGATCAACACCCATATACTTCTGAATCAATGGACTTCTGAATCACTGTTTCCCAATGGACTTCTGAATCAGAAACCAACCTCAGATGTTGATCAATTTTGTTGCCTTTCCTACTCATACTCACAAATGGATCGAACGTCGTACATTGAAATGGGGGATTTGATGGTGCAGCTGCATGAAAATATTACAAGGACAAAAGATAGCAAATCACTAGTCAAGTTGTCTTGTACACACGGTACTTAATTAAAATCAAGTGCACTATTAAATAGTATACATTTAAAATCAATCCAAGATGCATATTTGATCGCATGCTTTGTGAAACAAGTAAATCCATCATCAAGTATAAAAGGGTTTGATTTGTCTTTAAGTATATACTCATGAGTTTCCCATACAAAGGCTTATGTTAAAATTGGTGTATCTATTTGAATCAACCCATTTTCATTCCTAATAGTTTAAAATTTCATCACCATGATATACATCAATGAATGCTATATATATTTCTTCATGCATCAACATGAAAGTCTATAGCAGCATATTCAGTGATGCAAAGGGACCAAGGAAAGCCCATATAGAGTTTGATCAGTACCCCTTCTTGTTGCAAAGTCACACACTTACAAACATATATATCATATTCCAGCTCTTAAGTTATTTCAGATTTAAATTAGTTTCTTGTTTCCTTCCTTTATTGATTTGTACCTAATGGTGTAAATGAGCCGAGCTGAGCCGAGTAGGGTTGTTTTTGAATTCGACGTGATTGTTGACAAATATGTTTGAGCTTGTTTGAGTGTTTGACGAGTTTTAATATATTATTAGTCGAGTCGAACTCGTCTGAAATTTATGGTGTTTGGGCTTGACTCGTATTCTGCTAGCTATATTTTTAAACCGAGCTAATATTTATATTTGGCTCATGTTCAACTTATATAGGATCAAAATTTTCTTTCCGATACTATATAAGTTCAATGTGACCTTAGTAATATTGACAAATCGAGTCAAACTAAGTATTTTTTCAAGTTTGAACACATCGAGCTCGAGTTTCGAGCCAAGCCGAACCGAACACTCCTTAGCTCAAACTCTCTTCGTTGTTTAACGAATTATCCATTTCGAGCTGAGTATTTTTTTGAGCACAAAATTAAGGAGCACAAATTCAAACCGAATCGAGCCGAATATAATGTTTGTGAATAAATTTGGCTTGTTTACATCCCTATTTGTACTGAATAGGATATCGGAACTTTCCAAATGAAATCAAATAAAAACACAACGTTCAATATTCATGATCAAGACTACAAGAGCAACACCATAACCTTGAAGTACAAAAATTGAGATCTGTTGTCAAATTCTCTCTTATCTTGTTTTGAAAACTTCTCATATATCAGCGGAGGTATCAATATCCATGCATGACAGAGCTTTTAACATTTGGGAAGATCAGCAGGAGGTGGCAAAAGGGATTGATTGGGTCCTTTGCCGTTGTCCACAACGAATGCCATCTTCAAACCCCATGTTGTGTGCACCTCTAGATGACAATGCATGAACCATACTCCTGCAACATCAATCAACCACATAAAAGAGCTTCACTTTGTGCTTATAAACCAAATTCATTGAAAACAAATGTTGGGTCTTCATCATTATGATCCATTCATACGTGCAGATATTCACATTGCTAATAATATAACTTATCAGCTACAAATACATAAAAGGTGAGGAATATGTCTGTGGATAAAGGAGGAGACAGCGGCATTTCTAATCATATGAATCTTATTATGATTATAACCATAAAAAATAATTGTTTGGCCATAAACATTTCATCACTAATACCTGGATTATCAGCTCGGAATCTGATAGCAATCCAGCCGCCGGAGGGCACGCCGGCGGTGTTTCTCTCCACCGGATCGACTAGATTGAACCTAGACGGATCGACCGAGGCATTGAAGTTCCCCAACCCTCTTCCCACCTCGAAGAAATTGAAACCATGCAGGTGGATTGGGTGGTTCTCCGGCGTAATAAACCCCGTATCTTGCAACACTAGTTGCACCGTCGAGTTGTACGCCAGCCGGTGCACCCTCGTCCCCGACGCCGTCCCGGGGTTGGAAGGAAGGCTGCCGGTGTAGTTAAAGACGGTCGGAGGGTTGCCGGGGAAGTCGTCGGTGAAGACGCCGGAGATGTTGAAGAAGTGGGCTTGTAGCAACGCGGTGGTGGGCATGACGAAGCTTATGTTGTTGACGGCCCCCACCACCCGGCCGCCGTTGGAGCAGGCGGCGCAGGGGTTGAACCCGAGCCCCACCGTGAACAGAAGTGAGTGGTCGACTCTCCGAGGGACCGCCGCGGGGAACCTCTTGGAGTTGAGGCTGCGAAGTGAGGAGGTGAAGGTGGAGGCCAGCTGGGTGGCGTTGGGAGGCGGGGGGCGGGTGAAGGTAATGGCAGAGGCAGCGGCGAGGGGGCCGCTGGGGGAGGCGTATGCTAGGAAGGCTGAGGCGGTGAGGTTGTCGACGGCGATGGGGGCGTCCATGAAGGTGGAGGCGGAGAGGAGGTAGCGGCCGGGGGCCTGGTCGGTGGCGAGGAGGACGTTGGTGGTCTGGCCGGGGGTGAGGAGGACGGTGTCGGTGGTGTGGGGCTTGGTGTAGACGGCGTCGACCTCGACGACGGTCATGCGGTGGCCGGAAACCTTGAAGAAGAGCTCTTCGTTGAGTGCAGCGTTGATGAGGCGGAGCATGTATGTCTTCCCGCTCTCCACTTTGAGCTGGTATCCCTCTACATAAATATTAATCAATTTTAATTTTATTTGTATATATTAGATCGATGTACAAGCATTGAAGCTTATAAGAATTACTAGTTAAACAATATATATGGAAAGCATGAATTTTATATATATATATATATGTTGGTATTTAATTAGCATACTTTGTAAGGAGCAGTTGGAGGTGCTTGAGAGGGGGCCAGGGTAGCCATTGATGGTGTGAGCATCTGAGACATTGGGGGCCAGACCAGTTTTCATGGCCTGGTTGATCACTGCCTCAACATCAGACTTCCACCATTCACCTGCATGTGTATAATAACACAATTAGTTCTCTCCCATTAACAATCGACTCATCAACATGAAAACAAGCTCAATTGTATGAATTAGTGAGAAATGTAAATGTACCCAATATGATGATCTCTTCTTTGTGTGGAACAGGGAAGGGATAGGGGAGGTAAGGGACACGGAGCTTGGGGAGGATGACAATGGCGCCATGAACAGTAGCCCGAAGCCACAAGATGTGCGCATGCCACCAAAGGGTGCCCCTTTGTCCGCTCAAGGTGAAGTTGTAAACAAAGCTTTGCTTGTGTTGAATCGGACATTGTGTGATGTATGCCGGACCATCCGCCCATCCTGTCCTCAGCTGCCGAACTCCATGCCTACCACATTTTGTTACATTATCATCGTCGTCGTCATCATTATATGTGAATTAGTCTTTGATATAGTAATCATATTTTCAATGTTTTTGGATGCGAGACTTTTTGATTCTTTTACTTACCAATGAATAGAAACGTTGTATTTGACATGGTTGACGACTTTGATGAGTAGATTGTCACCTTCTCGAGCGTATATCGTCGGCCCCGGATATTGGCCGTTCACTGTAACAATGGGTTTGGTCGAGCAAAGCCGTGTGACATTCTTCCTCACCACCTGTTCGTAGTTGTCAATCAAATCGAATAATCACCCAATTAATTTTTTAGAATAGCAATGTATGATAAACATTCAATACCAAATTGGCATTAAAAAAAGTGAATGCTTCAAACAACTGCTCGTTCTCGACGTGGTAATGCTTTAATTTTAGCTAAAAAATTTTCAGCTGAATTAGGCTGGCATAGAATGTTGCATGCATGAGCTTGATTATGATGTAGAACTTACATTGAACTTGTAATGTCGAACTCTGCATTCTGTGATGGAGGGAAGGGCAAGGCAAAGAACAAGCAAGCTTAGAGCTTGAATCCAAGAACCCATCTTTAAAAATTTCTCGTGGAGTGCCCTTCGATATTGTTGAGGATGAGACTGTTTGCCTTGCTGTTGGGCTTGAATGACTAACTACTTATAAATGAGCAGCGAATAATATTTGGATGGAATGTCCCTTTTCCTTGTTAGGTGCAACAAATTCTTGAGTGCAAAGATTTTCATTAACACCAGCTCAAAACTTATGGATTCCTTGCATGTCACATAAAGATGAAATGTACCCTGAAAATATGCCCATTCATGGAGCATTATTGATTTTTTTGTCACTAGCCCGATCCTTTTGCAGCGATGCATGAACTGCCCAAATGATAAAGAAATAAGAAACCATATATAGTTTTAAAATTTTATCTCGACTCTAACTTATGACTTTCTATTAACAAACTCCATAAGCTATTCTATATAGACAAAATTTTGTGATTTACTCTAGTAACTAGTCAAAGCACCCGTGCAATGCCCGATATATTATAATCAATAAAAACACAAGAGAAACAACAAATCATGAGATAACCGCTCTCATAAGAATATTTTTAATGCATGGCATTGCATTTTTACAATAATATAAAATGATATACAAAACAAAAAATATCACATGATTAAATAAAAATAATTTAATGACAAACAAACACAAAAAAAACAATGCTTTTTTAAACTTAATGAGAATAAATACTTAAAAATGACAAGAGCACCTATTGTAAAAATGACACCTTCTACAAGGAGATAGATCCCGTGGGAGCCTTCTTCTAAAAAATTAAACCTGCTTAAAAACAATGAGAAAAAAGTATTTCTTTAAGAAGAAATTTGGAGAAATTTTTTTTCTTATTATAGTCAGGTATTAGATTAATTAATTGTCTGGAATAATAAGAACTATTAACAAATAATTATCTGATATCATTTGAGTAAATTAATATTTGAAGGTAATATATTAATATAAAACTTGCTAAATTTAAATTCTATAATCTCATAAACTAAAGTTGGCAGTTTCATACTTCATTTTGAAGCTGAAAGCTAGACAGCTTAACAAAGTGCCCATGGACTTAGCTGTCAATTCCTTTCAAAGGCGTTATAGTTGGTTGATTATAATTTTTCTTTTTAATGGCAATTTGACAAGAACTAAGAGACATAATGTTTATATCATATGTATATGCATATGATTCTCATGATTTTCAATGTTCATATTGTCGGAGCTTGATCACAAGAAGGTGAGAGATGGAGATGCAAGAACAACACCACTTCCCAACAACAGTAACGAACGGAACTCCTTTTAGGTTAGAAGATGAACCTTTTATCCAAAGGGAAGTCCATCGTTTGCTAATCGACAAGGCAATATGAAAAGACTCCAACCCATCCAAATCTCCTTTCTGGAGTTCATACCCATGAAAAGATAAGATGGAATATTTCCAAGGGCAAGACTCCACCCCATACAAATCTCCTTTGTGTAGGTCAGGTGAAATTTTTAAATAATACAATTATGGTTAAGCAGTAAAAAAATGTCTATTTTTCCTATATCCGAAAAATTCAGAAAGAGAATTTTATCTAATATGAATAACTTGTTTGGCTTTGATTGACAATCCAAATAAAAATACCCCTAACAAGGCAACACCATAGAATTTTTCTTCAGATCACCAAATTGACACATCAACTATGTTACAAAGTGAAAAATTGGCCACAATAATGAAAACTACAAAAAAAAAACATACAAAATCCACATTACAAATATTTAACCACATATAGCACACAGACTGCATAATAATATTCCTAAATGCTAATCCAGAATAACAAATATGAATTAGAATTTTTTTTTCAAGGCAAATGAGACATAATACATGTGTAATGGATAAAGCTCCCTTGTCTGGGAATGAGAGGTGCAGAAGCACCCACTCTACCGGAAGGATGGAAGCTAATACAGTGAGATGAAAATAAGTGCTGCTGATCTTTTCTCCTTTCTGGGTCCAACACAAATAAGCCATTGATGAACATGAACGCATTGAAGATCATCCAAACCTCTTTTATCCCCACCAATCCATGGTTCTCACACCGAAGCAAGATTACAAGAAGGAGAAAGTTTATAATTTCTCTCTGTGACTCCAGTTCTGATGATTCTACAGGACCCCCATCACCTGAAGGAGACAAGCAGAAACAGGAGTTGCTAGCTAAAATTGCACAACTTCAAGCTCAGAAAGTTCGGTTGACAGATTACTTGGATGAACGTTCTGCTTTCTTGACCCAGTTTGCAGAGGACGCAAATGCGGAGTTTGATGTCATTGCAGAAGATGCTTTCAAAGGACTTGAAGAAGCCAGTGATCGGGTATGTATATGTATAAACTTTCTCCACGCTTAACCAAACGGAACTTGAACAAGTGACAATGTGCACTCCATTAGAACTACATGAACAACGAGAAGCTCTGTTCATAACATTCTTTGTGTAATTTACCTCTAGCAGATAATGGCAAATATAGACAGTAGGATGCAAGATTTCGAGCAAACTGCAGAAGCAAACACGGAAGAGATCGAGAGGGCTGAAAAAGAGCTCGCAGAGTTTGAAGAAAAAATGGAGGAAGATAAAAATGAGGGTCTTTTCTTTAAAAACTTGGGCCAAAAACCATCTCAGGGTAAAGTTAAAGCCCCACAGGAGATAAAGAAGCTCAAGGCCGTTGCAAGAGAAAATGCAGGATCCAAAGTACGAAGAAGCATTTACCTTGCTTTAATTTGCTTGTTGGGGTTCACAATCGTCGAAATTGTGATCTCTTCATCTGAGCTCGACTGGCGAAAGCTCGTGGTTTTGGGGGCAATACTGGTGGGTCTGATAGCACAGCTCATTTATGAGCAAAAGATGTCATCTGAACAAGAAGTAGAAGAGAAAAAATAATAGATGAGAAATGAAAAATATAAAAAACATTTTCCAACTTTCAAATGTTGTAGATACATGGAAAAAATGTACATATTTGGAGCTAATTATCGGATGACTGTAGCCTGATTAAATAGACCCAAGAACCTCCTCTTCTCATAGGTCTGATACATCAAGCTATCATTAATGTTGCATCAATACTCTGTCCTGGTAATATCTCTAACATTACCAAAACATGAACTGCTAGACATCTATGATGCTTTGCTAGAATTGTATGGCATACTCCAAAAAAGTTCTATCTTCTCAATACAACAAAGAAAACGTTGACTCTCCTCTATAAAAATTATAACGCAAACCTGCACTGAGCCGTCCTGAATTCATGTTCTGGCCAATCAAGTTGATGAGCTGCACCGTCGATTACTGCTCTAACTAGTATGTTCCAAGTGATGGTAGTTGGAAGGACACCACGAGCCAAGGCTTCATCCAGTGACTTCATAGCCTCTGAGACTTTATTACATGAACAACAACCTTTAATGACGATGTTGTAAGAGATAATATCAGGTGATAGACGATTCTGTACCATGTTCAACCAAATCTCAGCTGCTCTTTCATGTAAATAGCACTTGTAGAATCCGTCCATGAGAGTGTTGTAGGTCACAAGGTTCGGGGCACATTTGTTGTTTTTCATTTCTGAATAAAGGAGCATGGCTTCTTCCATTTTACCTGGAGAACATAGGCCATGAATTAGGATGTTATACATCACCACATCAGGCTTTGTTCCGCTTTTAACTGTATGATGCCACAATTCAAGGGCACCATTAATTTTATTTTCTCGACAGAGCCCATCTATCAGAGAACTGTAGGTAGCCAAGTCCGGTTTGATGCCTTTTTCTAGCATCTCTCTCACAAGATGAGCAGCCTGCTCGTGTCTTTCAAATTTGCACAAATAGGTGATCAGAATATTGTATGTAATGGAACTCGGTGAACAACCATTGTTGGTCATTGTGTCAAAAATTCGAATTGAGTCTTCGATTCTACCGGCTACAGAATACCCTTTCATAATAGAGTTATACGTTTGAGTATTCGGCTTGCAACCACGAAGCTCCATTCTATCAAGCATTGTAATTGCTTCATCTAACCTCCCTGCTTCGCATAATCCATTTATCATTGATGTATAGCAAGCCACATCCAGATACTGCTCTGTCTCCTCGGCTAACCCCAGAATCTGCAAAGCCTTATTCATATAACCCTGCCTACACAACCCATGAACAACAACTCCACAAGTTCTTGAATCAGGATTCATCCCACACTCAGGCATACTTTCCCATATCTCCAATGCCTCATCGACCTTGTCGTTCTCAAACAATCCCTTGATAACAATCGTATAACTTACTGTGTTTCGTCGACCTGACTTGCCCATATACTCCCACAAATCCAGAAACTGAGAAACCTGCCAAGTCTTGCAAAGCCCACTGAGCAAAGCATTGCTCATGGCAATGCTGGGGAGGCCACAACCATCCCTCACCCTCAACCCATAGTACAACTTCGACGCCTCTTCCACAGCTCCAAACGAACACAGCCCATGTATCATCGTAGTGTAAGTAAACGAATCAGGACGGCACTGGTTCATTTTCATTCGTTCCCAAATCGTCATGGCTTCATCAAACCTACCCAGGTTAAATAGACCACTCAACATGATGTTATAGGTAACCACACTAGGACAAGCAGAATCAGAATCCAACAATCGGCGCCAAACCGCCGTGGCCTTGTCAAAGGCTCTCTTTTTAAACAACCCATCAATCACATTGTTGAAACAGACCGTATCCGGCGTCACACCTCTCTCACACATTTCGTCGAACAGCTCGACTGCATCATCCAAGCTCGCTGCTTGCTCTTGCAACAAGCCTTTGAGAACAGTGGAATAGGTCACCTTATCAGGAGCAATACCACGAGCTCGCATGGTGGCAAGGAGAGACTTCGCTCGGCCGATCTTTCTCTTCTTTATCAAAGCTTTGATCAAGATATTGAACGTGGCGATGTTGGGTTGGATTAGGGCGGTCTCGTAGTAGGCAAAGAAAGACTCGGCCTTTGCCCACTTCTTCGACTTGACGAAGACGTTCAAGAGGGTGTTGTAGGAGTGGATGCCAGGCCTGCACCGGAAGACGAGCTCCATGTCTCGGAAGAGGGAGAGGGCGGCGTCGGGGTCCCCGGCGGCGGAGAAGGCGCGGATGGCGGCGAGGGGGACCTCCTCCGGGAAGGGGCAGGGCGGGGGGCGGGACCGGAGGGCGGCGACGAGGCGGGAGACGTGGGAAGAGAGGATCGGGAGGGAAACGGTGCCGCCGGCGACGGAGGCCGCGGCGTCGGCAGCCAGCTTGCGGAAGAGGTGGAGGAACACGGGGGGAGTGTGGGCGAGGTCCGGGCAGCAGCGGGCGGCGGCGTCGAAGGCGGAGAGGGCGGCCATGGCGGACTTTTGGGAGCGGACGAGGTGGAGGATGTGCTTCGCCATGTGGTAGGTGTCGCCGCTGCCGGCGACGCCGGCCATGGGAGGGGCGGCGCTTTGCTAGCTCTTTCTTCGTTGTCGCCTTCCTTCTCTTGCACCAAGTTCCCATCGTTCCTTCACGAATCCATTCTCCGACGAGGATGCGACGGGGCTGGCCGGTGGCGATCACGCCGACGGCGGCGCGCGGGAGGGAAGGGAGGACATGGCCCGGAGTTATGTTATATTAACGGACATGGTGACCGTCTGACCAACGGACTCGGCTTCGGGCCAAATCAAATTATCAGCCGGTTTAGTTCTTGATCGATTCAAATTATATTTAATAGGCCCTGTTTATTTTTAACTCGCATAAATATTTTAAGAGCTCATGTGAAAATAATTGTGCAAATGCGTATTTGGTACTCTTTTTATAATTCGAGCTCCATATATTTTGGCCGGTACATGGTATTTTTACTGATATAGTTCTAGAAAATAATTTATGCAAAAAAAAATTAAGAAATAATC
Source organism: Piper betle (assembly GCA_033002965.1). Classification (NCBI taxonomy): domain Eukaryota; kingdom Viridiplantae; phylum Streptophyta; class Magnoliopsida; order Piperales; family Piperaceae; genus Piper; species Piper betle. The sequence continues at coordinate 41,922 of JAURVB010011118.1, forward strand.
CTGCTTCAGTAGACTTGTCATGTATTTCAATTGAAAAACTCGAATTTAACTCAACGGCAGCCAAGCCAGCTTGATTATAATTTTCTTTTTATTTATGATGCTTTATAATTTTCATCATTATCAAAATTACATTGCCCTTTACCACAATTCATGCTAAAAAAACCCCTGTAGAAAATAAAAGCCTATTTTTCCCCGAGTTAATTATTGACAAAATTCCCGTGCATGAAAATAATATGTATGAAATATACAGTATTCATTATTAAATTCCAAAATGGAATTAGACTATTGATGATATGAAAGTTAAATTGAACTTAATCAAACTAATGACTTTATAATTTTTTATCCAATGGGGAAAATTTATATAAGCTACACCTCACATAAAGGAATATGAGTTACACACTTAATTTGAAAATTTTTGTTGGTCTCACAAAATATTATTCATATATGTTAAAAGTAGAGCATATAAGTAGCAAATTAATAAATTTTTATTTTTTTGATATTATTATAACTTTATTTTAGATTTTCAAAATATACACTACTTAATAGTTTTTTAAAATTAATTTTTATTATATTTACTTCGACAATTAACATGAAAGGGTTAGAAACTTATACTGAGTTAAAATTTTATAATTATTCTTATTATTTATTTATTTATTTATCTATTCAAATTTTCAGTAATGAGAGCCATTAAATTATTCTAAATAAAATGTGTATATCATATAAGCTATACGAGCTGTATTTCATTTATATAGGGCTCTTACCCAATATTTTACTCGGAAGCCTATTCTATCTTACACTTCTTTGTAATTAAATTCAAAGTTTTAAATATAGTATCGAACATCATATTCATCCCTAAAAGCTAGTTCTAAATTTAATTTTATTTAGATAAAATCTAATTGATTAATAAATTATAGATCTTTAAATTAAATTAACTACTTTTGAAAAAATTAACTAGGCCGATTAAGTTGAAATTTGAGTTGGATATTAAAAGTTATGTACCTGGATCTTTCCTCCGGTCATGGAGAACCAGGCTTATTAGGGCTACACTGAATTTAGTATCTTTATTCATAACTTTAAAATTTAATAGTAATCACTTGTTTTTTTGTTTAATTAAGCCCGATTTAGCTACATGTAGATTCTGACTCCGCCTCAAGCACCATTGGGCCTGATTGAACTTGATAATGGGCTAAATAAAAGCTTGATTTAGAATAGGCCCGGCCCAACAAGCAGACACAAATTTGAATTATCAACGTTTCCCGCCATTGTTCAAAACCAAGCTCCCGACGCCGCCGCCGGCGATCTCCCTTCGTCTACATCTTCTCCGGCGACCTCCATGAAGGCCAAACCCAAGGGCGCCGCCACCACCATCGCCACGCCTTGTACGGCTCCCAAGGTTGAACCTCCCACCCCTCCTCTCTTTCTCGGCCATTTTCCCTTTGTAAAGATCGTTGCCTTTTTTTGTTTGGCTGCAGCTGTTGTTGGAGGATGTGATCGGGGTGACGACTCAAAGCTCCATCGGTTTGGCGGCGGATGGATCTTCGGACAGGTGCGTGTACCTTGCCGGTTGCGTGGCGGTTGTTTACGATGTTGGCGAGAACACTCGCTTTCCGTTTCAAGTGCTGTCTCGCCCGCCTAAGCCGTTGAGCTGTGTGGCAGTCTCGCGCTGCAGTGGCGGTGCTCTCGTTGCGGCCGGAGAGGTAGTATCGATCGGAGCCATGTTTTTCAAATCTATGTTTGATGATAGAAAATGTTAGATTGCGCTAGGTCAGGTTGTTGGATTTGGAAGGTATGCGCCTCCTTTTTGTGTTATGACACTGTTGTGATGATCGATCGACAATTGGAATGCCCACAGAAAATCTAGGCTGAAAACGCTGAGTATATGATGCTTTTTATTGGCACCAATTTTGTAGCCATGTTAGGTTTTCGATTTCTGAATGGTGTTTTTTGTGTGATGACACTAATTTTATGATTTGATCATGATTTCTGAATGGTGTATTTTAGCTGGTGTTTTTATGAATAACAATTTGTTATTATGATAGGTTTTTGGTTTTTGGTTTATGAATGGAACACTTATTAGGGAAAAAATTGGATCATTATTTGTGTTTGGAAACTTACGTTGCTAAATGTTGAAGTGGGGAATGACCATTCGTTATGACGGCTCTTTGCAGAGGGGTTCTCAACCGGCCGTGTTGGTTTGGGATTGTACAAACCAAATGCTACTAACAGAATTGAAGGGACACCGGTTTGGGGTGTCATGCGTAGACTTTTCACCCGGTGGTGGGCTATTTTTTCTTTTCTGCAAACACGCCTTTATTATTGTTTATATTCAATTTATGTTCAGCACTTGATGATGCTCAACTTTGCAGTTACTGGGATTTATGGCTGTTGAGCTTCTTGACAATCAGTTTTGGTTTGAACTTTATAATACAGAAATAGAAACCATAATGTCTATTGCTGGAATTAATTGAAATATTCAGTGAGCAGAAGTTTTGAGTTCCACAAATGTGCTGCTTTTTGGGCAACATCGATAAGACCATGTAGCTTTATTTGATAATTCACCATCATCATTAGATTGCATGTGAATTCAATTACCTCTGCTAATATGCATCAAACATATGCGACAGTCAAGTGATCAACACTACTGCTGACAATTAACTTTCATTTCCTACTTAACAGGCGAGTATGTGGTTTCTGTTGGATTCCCACATGATGCTTACATGATCTTGTGGGATTGGCGTAGCAAATGTCTATTGGCAAAAGTTAAAGCGAGTACATCAAATTCTCCTATTTGTTTTGTAAGATTTTCAGGTGACAAAAACCATTTCATTACCGGCGGCAAAAAGCACTTAAAGTTCTGGACAGTGAAATCAGCTACAAGGTTTCGTTCCAATGTAAAAACATGGGCACTGGATGGGAAGCCTGCCGATTTGTGTTCATTTAAGTCGAGCACTTTTGTAGCTGTAACATCCGTTTCCCCGTCTCTGACGCCGTTCATGCAAATGGTGATAACAACAGTTCTCTTGTTTGTGCATTGAACGATGAAGGTACCAAGCAAATAGTCAAATCTACGTCTTCTCTTGTTGTATTTTGACCTCAGTTTGTCTTATTCTCGCAGGTATTTTATGCCTCTTCTATTTTGGTTTCACTATCAGAAAATGGATTGATTTGAAGGTTAGTATCGTACATGGAAGCATTGTTGGTGAAAATAGAAGAGGTAAAATTCATCTTGGGTTGTGATTTGAGTGTTAACTATCCAAAGCATGATCCTGTTGCATTTCTTCTATGACGGTCTTACGCAACTGTTTCTGATCCAATGAGCTCATCATCTAAACAATAAATTTAAGCAGTTAATGTTTAGGATTTCCATTTTACATATAATAATTGATCCAACAAACAACTCATTAATTACAAACATTGATTGAACTTAATGAATGAACCCATCTGACAAGCCACTACTCACAACTATTGAAGATGAAACCCTGGTCGGTCATTTGCTTCTTGTATTAAATGTTGAAAGTATTAACTCTAACCTTTCAGGTTAGTAAAGGTTTTGCACTTGCTGTATCAACAAGCACTATTGCTTGCGCCTGCAGTTTTGGGATTGTGCGACTTGTTGATGTTGAAACTTTCAAAGAAATTGGAAGCCTGCAACTTAATAAAAACGAGAATCAACTGAGCAGCGACGATTCAGTTACCCCTGAAAAATCTTATGCTGGTATTCCAGACGCTGTGGCTTGTCAGTTTTCTTCTGCCAACAAGCTTCGTATGTAATTAAACATCCCATTCATTCTATCCTCGTGTCGTTGTCTTTACAGTGTTCTAAGATGCAAATTTTTGTATGCAGTAGTAGTTTATGGAGATCACTCTCTATATGTCTGGAACTTGACGAGTATAAATGAGGTAAATACATCTCTATTTTAACTTGTAAACCATGGTAACTTTTTTGAGCGTTGTACTTATATACTTGGTTCAGTGTTTAGAAGTAATTGCTATTTAAACTTATTTGGTATTTTTCCTTTACCAAGCTGCTTATCGAGTCAATTTATTACTTTAGCCAGATAATTACTTGTAAGCAATTTATGATCGAATCAATAAAATATAAAATTAATGAATTGGGGTTTCAAAGTTTAATTGCTGGGTACATGTCAGATGAGCCGAGTTATAGCTTTCAATCTGCCATTTAAGATGTACCGACTATTCTTTTACAAGCGTTTCCTAGAACAACCTTAGTTTAAGCGACCATAACCATCCAAGTAAAGCAAAAAATGGATACAACAATGGGGATATGTTGTTGGCCATCCTGATGAGCACCAGCTTATAAACAATTTGTAGAGTAAAAGGATTATGCATGTTACATCCATTTGAAGTTTTGTGACAAGGTGACAACCCTTTAACTATGTTGCTCCTCAATACCTACACAACACAAAAAAAACAGTTATTGAACGGTATTTTCTGAAGTTTTCGACAGATGACCATCTGTACGTGAGAGTCTATGTGCTCATCATTGACTGACTAATTGTAGCAATTAGATGGAAGGGTCGTCGGACATAGCTGATTAGACTATTAGTCAATTTCAATTTATTTTCGATCTGTTATAACTTCCTTAGGATCATAAACATCTGGCTCGAAACTTGTCATTTTGGTTTTTTTACTGTTCTTTGTTTATTATTTTTTTAAATGGTCCCGATGAATCTCTTTTCAGGCCATCGGGACGTGTGTTCTTGTTTCACACAGTGCCTGCATATGGGATGTTAAGAATCTTCCCTGCGTTCAAATGCACAAACAGCCTTCGGCATGTGTAGCACGCAGAAGTTGCAATGGTTTTTCTTTGGCTACTTGTTCTGAAGATAAAACCATTAGGTTATGGGATTTTCTATTAGATTTTGGTTCCAACACGGTGAATACAAATGCGGAAATTGTCAACAAGAAAACCCCTGACCGTTCCTTTGGTTCTCAAGGAGGTCTATCATTGGGTATGTATGTGGATTTTCAATGAGTTTTCTGTGTCCTCTGGTTACTTTGTACCCTAATGTATTGTCTCTACTTAAATATTTAATTGCTTGCTGTTTAGAGATTTATTAAGGTTCTAACTCTGTAAGCATGATTATAAAATTGCTGAAAACCTCAATATTTGGCCATATTTTTGTCATAAACCAGTATGAGTTGGAAATAAGAGATGGGAAAGATTGGCCATGCCTTAAACTATATTAATTTTCACCTTATGGAGAGCATTCGCTTTTTCTGTGTGCATTTATATAAATAAATTGGAAACAAATCCCACAATATATTAGTTTGAATGATTTATAACTATATCGCGTACGGAATTGATGCTAGATGATCACATAATAGAGATAGGATCCCATTGATGGGCTTAATATGAAGCACTAGGTATTCCATCTTCTATGACAGGGGAGATCAAACCAATGAAACAAAAAGACAGTTCTAGCATGCAATTAGCACATGGTAAGTTGCATTACCGTAGGAAACTGAATAGACCACCTAGATTGGAATAGAACGTAGAAGAAAAAACTCAATGTGCACGTTAGTTTGACATTGTTCCTGATGTCAACTTTTTGTTGCACATTTTTTTGTTGCAATGGAACATGCGGCTTGTGTTCTCTATATATAACATGCACAATTGCTTCCTTCTAGTTATTATGATTTGTTAATCATTTTAATGCATTTTCGTGCTACCTTTTTGTCACTCTTGTCTTGTTGTTGGCTTTTTTTTATGTCTATTTGATGTTTTTGTTCGCTTTCCTTGTAGTGAGCAGTGCGGTCTTTGAACCAGATGTAGATTCGACTGAGCAAATTCAAGGCTTTCGTTCATTAGCAACCAGCTCTGATAGAGGGTACCTGGCTGTGGGTGATTCGAAAGGGAGTGTTCATCTGTACAATCTTCGCTCTTATGAGTATACTTGCTTCCAGGTTTTTTATTTTTCTTGTACAATCTTCGCTCTTATGAGTATACTTGCTTCCAGGTTTTTTATTTTTCTTTCACATTATAAAGTATTGAGTATATTGCAATTTGCAGACTTCATCTTCGAAATATTTATCATTTTAATCTTGTAGGAGGCTCATTCAGCAGATGTCCTTTCTTTGGACTTCTACTTACCTTCTGCAAGAAATGATTATGGAACCGATGTTGCAAAAGGACATTATTTGCTTGCTTCAGGTGGCAGAGACGGAAAAATTCATATCCATGATGTAGACAGGTTTTTAATTGCACTCTCCATTGAAATGTTGCTCTTCGGGCACTTAAAACCTATGAGATGACATAACTTTTCTACCTTTGTTTCATTCTCAGGAGTTTAAGTGTCATTAAAAGCCTTGAGGACCATTCAGCTGCAGTCAGTTCTCTTAAATTTACTTCTAGTGGATCAAAATTCTTAGCTGTAGCACAGATCGGTAAGTGGTCTTTTGATAAACTTAACATAAAGAAGTTAGTTAAGGATGATTATTATTTCTCTTGGAGGACATGAAAAATATGAATGTGAGCATATTGTTAAAAAATTTCCTTGTTTTAGATCTGCTTTTGTTTTTGGTCTTTGTGTTTTACCACAATACTGATTTTCCCAGTTTCCTATAATTGGTGAAATAGATCCATTCTATTTCGTGATGTTACCATGCTAGGTGATACTCTTCAAGTTACCAATGAACATCATGGCGAAACTATTTCTCATGGTCTCGTATATGACATGGCTGTAGATCATGTTAGTGAGCTTGCTGTCACTGTAGGCCAGGTTGGTTCTTTAATACCTCACCACTATTTTCTTATTTGTGCATCTTCAAACATCATTTGATTTGTTGGGTCCTGTCTTACTAGGACAAGAAGATGAACGTATTTGATATCTCTACTGGGAAATTCATTAGAGCAATCGACCATACCATTGACTTTGGAGAACCAATTAAGGTAGTCATTGATCCAAGTGGTACTTGCATTGCCTGTTCCTACTCAAACAAGTGTGTTGTCATCTATGACTTCGGAAGTGGTGAAACAATTGCTCAAGCAGTTGGACATGCTGAAGCAATAACTGGCATCATTTTCCTGCCTGACTTTGAACACGTTATATCTGTAAGTTTATGGCTATTTTTTTTCTGCAATGAATTATGTGCCGTGCTTATGGATGGATTAGTTAGCCTTTCTCTCCACTCTGACCACATCTTGTAAAAAGGCCCTCAATAGTAATGCAAGTAAGATATGGCTAACTCCCAAAAGTTACTTTCAATGTTTGCTTCAATTGCTTGGTAATTTCAGGTTAGCGCTGACAGCTGCATTTTAATTTGGAGATTGCCTACTCAAATAACATCCAAAATATTGCAAAGAATTTCGGAAATGGTGTTATCTACACCTTTAATGCAAACGGAGACCATATTAGGCATGCGAAAAACTGCATCTGCTGAAGAACTTCTTAGTGAACATGCAAGCGAAAAAGAACAACCAAGGTTCAAATTCAGTATCTCAAAACTTCCAAAGTGGGCCCAGGCTAAAGTAATAGATTCATCAGTGGTAATTTTCTGGTTTTTTGACTAGGGAAATAAAGAAGTACGAATAATCAGAAACATTCATTGTTACTCTTTCAAATCAGTAATTTTCTATTTATTTTCTAATTTCCAGAGATCTGACACTAAGATGCCTGATTTTGTAACGTCTTCCAAGTTTTACCCTCCATCTTCCTGTAATGTCAAGATTTGTGATGATAGTACGTCTGAATGTGCAAGTGATGCAGGCAAATCAATCCAAAAGGAAGAGGAAACTCCAAGGTATGTCCGTCATGGCAGATTTAGCTACACTCTTAGCATTTATTGCCAAGGATTCTTTTTTCATTTTCTTGTTTGTTATTTATGAAACTGTTGACAGATGCAAGCACAAATCACAATGGAACACCATCCACTATGTTTATTTGAATGACTTGAAGACTCCTCTCTTCGATAAAAGCAAAACAGTTTTGGAAGTTACACCAAAATTAAGTAATTCGGATCTCATCTATATTTCTATATGAATGTATACTTGATAATATACTAAATAACCTAATTTTCTCTAATATGATTAGTTCAAAGTAGTGAAAGTTTAGAGGGCAGAGCTGCTTATGTTCCCATTGAACGTCATCAAAATTTGGGAGACGAATCATCCACACGGAATGAGGTATTGCAGACAGTAATATAAGGCAACACATATTTTTATGAGAAATTGGTCTTTGCACCTTGCATATTAAGGTCGCCCTATTTCTTTGCGTATTAGTCACCTACTTCTAGCATTTTCTTTCTTCATTTTAACTTTGGCACATTTATAAATTTTCTTGACAGTTGCATTTGCTGATGGCATGTCTGATGTTACAAATTTAAGTTTCTTTGTCTTTTACTTCCTCTGAATGAAGTATCAATTTTCGGTATAAACCATACAAACTTATTCTCAAGTTCCATTTAGGGAGAAATTGTTAGAGTCAGAGATGTTTTACTTAAACTGGATGCTGCTGCTGAGGAGACACTGGAATCACTTACTAGATTGGATGGAGGTGGCATGCCAAAATGACCTATCCTCACAATGTTCAATAGACCTAAAATTTGCATCAAAGTTGATTCCTTCTATAAAAGAGAAGGTAGACAAATTGAATGATCTTATCAGCTAGCGTGGCAATCTGGATTTTGTGCAATAAATATGAAGCACGGCATCACCGATTTTGTTCTTTTGTTAGTTTCATTTATCTACAGGTGAGACATTTCTGTGCTTCTCATGCCTCCTCCTAGCTTTGGAATCTTGTGATTGAACACAATTTTTCTCAATTTTATTTGCAGCTCTGCTTGAACATCTGTTGTCAGACAGAACTGCTTCGGAAGCTTAAGTCTAGAAAATTGTTCCACAAAAATAAGGGTGTTTACCAGGGTAATCCAGAATCCCGCCTCAGCATCTATCGAAGCAGCAGGGTAACACTGCCCGGACCCTCTACATGTTGCAACCTTTGTGCACACAGTGATCAGTTAACTCGTATGACATTGGTCAATAAGACCATTCATAGTATCTTTAACTGCTTGTAGCAAATAACTATTGTCTGGCTAATGATTCCTGGGTTCACTGTTTTTTTGGTAACCAAGCAGCTACATTTTGGAGGCAAAATTACATAGTCTCGGCTTCTGTTTTTTTGAAACTTTCGTTTTTCTAAGCAGTTTTGGAACATTTCTTAACTTAATTTACTCTTCCCCTGTCCATGATGCTTGTTCCATGATTTGGGAACTGACATTTCAGTGAAGAAGGCAGGCCTTTTTAATCACCATTGGAGTCAGAAAAATATTGAGTAGGTTGAGGGCATTATTCTTACAGGGTAACATGCTCTACTAAGTAGTGAAAGTTAGTGTTTTCATCCTAATAAATTTTAATGTTTACATGTACTTCATATGTACTGCCTGAACTGTAAAATGTACAATAGTGCTTGATCCAATAACTAGAATTAAAAAACAGTTGTAGGGTTTAGTTAACGTGCATTCACAAGGAGGCACAACAGCTGGTTACTTTTGAAAACTTTGACATAACTTGCATGTGATGAACTACGATGTCTCATACTAGGCTCAGAAGCTTGAGGAGATCATACAAAGATTTACAGCTTCCAAATGATATTTAAAATTGCTCACTTATTGATAATTGGTAAATTGCAATATCAAAAGTTGAGAATTATCCCTCCGTTTAATTTTTTCCTGTATGATTGATCTCTAGTATACCATCAATCTATCAAATAACAAGTTTTCTTCTGAACACTCAGGCAGATTTCTCAAGAGATAATAGTCTATAAATAAAATAAGAGCCTTGTATAGATGATCTATAATTTATATAGCTTATATGAGCTATACTTTTTGTTTTGAACAATTTAATATATCGAATAATTTAAAAATTATATAAATAAATAAAATAATAAATAATAAAGATAATTATAAAATTTTAAACACAATTTAATATTTCTAACCCATTCATTTTAATTATTAAAATAATTATAACAAAAATTAATTTAAAATTATCTATTAAATTGTGCATCTTTTAAAAATTAAAAAATATATTACAATGATGTCAAAAATAGATAAAATTTTATTAACTTCCAAATTATGTACCCTATTTTGAATATATATAAATATTATTTTGTAAAACCCATAAATAAGGTTCAAATTAAATATATAGCTTATTGTGAGGCATAACTCATAATTTTTTCTCGTAGAATAATAGGGAATTCCTTCGTATTTCAACCAACACATACTCTGTTTTTCCATTTTCTGGTTGTGAAACAGTAGTGTCTAGCTAACATAAAGCAGAAATGAACAAATTTTCCCACTGAGCTAAACAAGACCTACTTTTTTTGAAAAAAGTAAGTGAAAAAATACAAGATCTAAAATTCTCAGAGCAGCCAAAACCTGAGATCTCCAAGCCTTTGTACCACCACGATGATGTTTGCCATCTTCAAATGATATCCGACAACACCCGTGAACAAATATTCCGGCACTCAATCAACAGGGTCATCTTTGTAAATAGCACTGTATCCAAAACTAAGCGACTTAACTCATCTGTGTATGTATTAGGCACACAAAAAAATCAGTCTATATTCCGCGAAAATGATGGAAGCGGAGAGCGTTCTTGAGGACGAAGGATGACAAGAATGCCAAACATGCCAACCATTGGAAGGACCAGTAGCCATTTCAGTAATTTGTAATAATACATGTGAAAGGTGAGAGAGAACTCATCAGAAAAATATAATCCATTTTTGTCAATCATCTCCACCAAGACAGTTCCGGTGGTTCTAACTGCAACTGTGGGCAGCTTCAATCGGTATTTTCCAGGACGATTAAATAACTGATTGTGCACAATTCTTCTATCCCCTTGGTAATTACCAGGAACAAGTAATGTTGTCTGCAGCAACAAAAAAATGTTATTCGAGCAGCAATAAAGACGCATCGGCCAAACAAAAGGGAGTGGGGTGAAATAACAACTAAACTACTCACAGAGACATTGTATGGTCCTTGGGACCCCGATGGAAACCTATATTTGTCCACAATTTCTATCTCTACCCAGAAGCTTTTGCCCTCCTCATCACGAAAAGCTCTTGATGACTGCGTAAAATAAACTCCTTCACGATTGTGTTGGTTGGCATAGTTATTTCTTCCCTGATTAAGTGATTTCCATGCCTATGACGACAAGAAAAATGAAACACGGGACTCATAAGAGGAACAAAAAAAGTGAATATACATCATTTATGACTGCCTGAGCTGGAATATATTATCACCTTCATAGGATGATAAGGCACTGGAGTCGAAAAGCAGAACACATTTCCATTCATAGTTGTAACGATCAGATCTAGATCATCGCCACCATCAACATTGTCCGCCAAAACCATGCTATATCTGTCAACCAGGTAGTGTATAAAGAAGACGCCAAGAAAATAAATAAAGGTAAATGCTATCAAAGCTGAAAGCTGACGTACGAAGTTTCGCCAATATCAACAACATCAGCACAAGCAGTGGATCCATCTATAAGATACAAGTAGCCATCGAATGAGGTTGTAACAAGGGTCAGGCCCTTCTGATTGGCATCCTTCCTACTCATGTCAAGGAGAAGAATTTGATTCATAATGCGTCCATGAGCTCGATATGGAAAAGGCCGAACAAATGATCCATCCTTCCCACTGAGGACATATATGTTTCCAGATATAGTGGGAACTATGACATCAGTATGGCCATCCCCATCAACATCACCAATGGTGGGACTCTGAAAGCATATATATTCAAATGGTTACTCAATAAAAATTTATATGCAGGCAAATAAACAATTATAAAGGAGCATCGCCCATTACTAACAATAACAGGGAAATTAGAATAACCGATAGAACTGACGATGTACAATGCATGGATTTAGTCACAAGATACACAACTATAAAGTGGTTAATTACATGCCTGTGGAACAAGACTCCTCACATGCTGCTCCCAAATTTGTACTCCTTTAGCTGTCCATGCAACAACATTTCCATGACTATCACTTGATACTAATTCTATCTTGCCATCATCATTGATGTCAGCTGCCACCATTGATCCCTGAATTTCCGCCATCTCAAGTGGAAAGCTTTCTCTGGTTTTACCTACATACATCATATCTTGCCCAATTGGTATAAAATGTAATTGAAAATTTTTCCATTTTTCTGCATTTAGAAGTCTACTATTGGAGAAGGTTCATACCATATATAATGGGCAAAAACAAAAAAATCCACCATTTCAATCAGTTTATACAGAATTTCCAGAGAACTTATATACACTAGCAAACAGATTCATCCCCGGCAATTTTTTTAAAAAAATGAACAAGATTATTTTCATGGGAAAACCCAATAAATAAAAAGAAGTAAAAATTCCAGTTCTGAAACAAAAAATAGCTCTGAAACTCAATCCAACTAGTGAATATTGACTAACTGAAGTTCGAATCTTCTTTTTTAATAATTATTGGAGATATTCAATCCCCTTATAAACCATGATTTGTTTTGACATGATGTTTGACACAAGAAATGATAAGAATGTAAGGCAATTGGGCAACTAAATAAAAGGAGTCATCTTTAATTTATCACCAGAACTTTTCAAGATCAGAAACTAATAATATACTTGCTAGCACATTTACCATGATGATCCAAAACGTAAAACAAGCCAAATGAGGTTCCGACAAGAATGTCAAGATAACCGTCTCCATCCAAATCAGCCACAGTAGGAGACGAATATATGTAAGCACGGAATGTTCCAGAATCAGTGCTCAGATCTAGAGGAGTCGTCCATTTAACTTGTTTGGTTTCAAGGTTAAAGACTACAATCGCCCCAGCAACATACTTTCCTATCTCAATTTCCCCAAGTTCAGCCAAATGCTCCTGGTTTGCATAGTACCTGTCAACTTATAGGCCAGCTGATTACTTGATAATAAGGGGCAAAAGTCAAACAAGCAAATCTGATAAAATAATCTAACTCAAAAGTAATTGATCTATGAAAACGTTAATAACCAGACATGAATGTATTAATTGTAATGAAATTTATATGCTTGGTTCTCGAGAAAAACCAATAGTATTTACATCATTACATCAGAGATGTGCTTACTCATGATCAAAGAAGTAGGACACAGCAATGATCATTTCTGATATACCATCATTGTCAATGTCAGCAATCACCTGAGATTAAAACAAAACAGTATGTTATGCAACATTAAGAAGACAGAACCATAGCCAATATACACCAACTAACAGAGTAACAAAATTTAGGATGTTAACCATTACCGGAGTGCACAGAATATGTGAATCAATATTCACGTAATCCTCCATTTTTTCATGACTGCCTTCAGTCCATTCTTCATCTCCCCACATATTCTCATCGACATAATCATCATAATCATAATTGTACTCATCTGCGAGCTCCTCTCGATCTCGAAATAAATCAAAAGATGAATCAGCTCCCTCTTCCAGGCTGCCAGCATTTTCGACTGTGGCAATACGATCAGTTCCAGAACCATCGCTGCCACCAACATTAGACTCGCTCACACCCTCTTGCACCTGCTTTGATTGAGTTTCCTCAAGAAGTCTTCTTTGAGTATTTGTTGAGTTCCCTGATGAAACCAGCTTGTCAACGGTATTATTTTTAGAGAGATCAACATCCAAACCAGTATGGTTGCCCGCTGGCTTTGCCTCAACCTCATTCTTTGATACATTGGAAAGGGATGTAAGATTTCCGTTGACTGAAGAATTTAGAGCAGGTTGGCTCCCATTGGATTCTAGCAGACAACACTTGTATAAGTAACTTAGCATATCATGAATTAGCATGGATAACCACACTCTATAACAGAAGACAGTGATAGCCTCAAAAGAAATGAATGAAACAATGATGGAGCCAAATAACTATAATACATACGGGCGCTCAGGTTTACAGCTGCAGTTGCTTCCTGGATAAGCAAATCATCATGGACATCAGGATGTGAACGGTCAACAGGATCAGGATTTAAGCCTACATGCCAATCCTTGCGAACCTTTCTTCTTGGAACCACTAATTTCTCTGACATCAAGTAACCAGATACCCTTGAACCATTCAAAGTAATAATTAATGTCATAGACAATACAATTGTAAGTACTCTTCTGACTAGTTTTCCACCTTGTGCAAAGTAACACCTCTTTCATACCTGAAAAAGAGCACCTCGCCATTGTAGGTGGCTAAAGCTATCTCTCGAACACCATCTTTATCAATATCAAAGAGGAGTGGACTGGAGTGCACTGTTGATTGATGGAATGCAGGCCATCCTGGATAATTTATTAACCCAGTGAACGAATGGTTCAAAAAGATTCATAACTTAAATGTACAAAATATCCATGACACATGAAGCAAGACAAAATTTTTCCAAACTCAGTGAATGAATGTTAACACTCAATAAAACTCCATCATAGTATCCAAAAAAAAAACTCTACGTCATAGTAATTATACATAATAGCCAAAACCAGATCTTTGAGTTTACAGCCAAAAGTGACATTGATCAAGAACAAACATACCAGGCATTTTGTCCCCGTCAGACCCTTCCAGTACTTCCAAGTAGTGAACAAAGGATGGCACGACTATATCAAGCTTTCCATCACTGGAGCCACCAAACAGACAGAAGAAAAAAAATCAAGTCAGTTTGTTATTAGGCAATAAAAAATAACATATCCAAGAACCAGCGAAGTATTTGACCATTTTAATTTTTACTTCGATGAGAAAGTGAATGACACAGAGACTTTGCAAAGTAATACTCTCCCTCCAAAAAAAAAGTTACATAGAAAATAAACAACATTCAGGCCGTTTGTGTAATGCATATATTTAAATCAGGAACGCATATCTAATGCCTATGTTTAAATCAGGAAGTATTGCACCAAATGGCATAAATTATCACTTGGAAGCTATGATTAGAAAGCTATGCATAGAAAGCTATGAGATGAGATAAAATTAAAATTCTAAAAGACAGATTGATTGATGATCACATAGTTATAATCGAGCAGACAAAAAAAAAAGTTGAAATATCACCTATTAATATCAGCCACCAAGGGAGTTGCATAAATGCTGGAACTAACTTCCGTCTGCCATCTTAACTCCACATTCCGAGGACACTGCGAGTTCAATAGAGAATCCTCATCCCTACCAGAAAAAAACAGAAACACCGATAAGCACCACCGTGCGATTCCATGGCATACACTTGCAATGACATTATTGATTTCAAACCCAAAAAAACATTCGGAAAAAACCGAAGAACACAACTTTCAATCTTATCAATCACAGATACAGCACCACGCAGTACCAAACTAGTTCGAGAGAACATCTACCCTTCTCCGATCAGCCAGTTACAAAGATCAAAATTTGCACGTTTCAACACAATCAAAACAACTACCAACAAATATGTAAGAACAACAAGAAAAACGTTGATCATACGCATTAGGGTATCCGAGAGCATCATCGGTGGCCTGCCGCTCCCGGAATTTGTTCTTCTTCGCCCCACCTTCGTCACCGGCCGATCCGGGGGCGCCATGGGCGGGGCTCAGAGGGGTAAAGAGGAGGAGCCAGAGCAGG
Organism: Piper betle; assembly: GCA_033002965.1. Lineage (NCBI taxonomy): Eukaryota > Viridiplantae > Streptophyta > Magnoliopsida > Piperales > Piperaceae > Piper > Piper betle. The sequence goes on from JAURVB010011118.1 coordinate 57,504, forward strand.
AAACCCGGCGCGGCGAGCCTCATGGATCTCCTCCGGTCTCTCCCAGCGCAAAGGCGGCGACTTTGAGTGGGACTGGGGAAATAACAACTCGTCAGTCGAGCAAGTGAGGTCTGGATCGACGGATTTTGGGATTCCGGCGGCCTCGGATGCGGCGGTGGACGGCGGAGGAGACGACGAGGATCTAGGATAGCTCTGTCTGTAATTGGATCGCCGTTGGGGGGATTTACCATTTTGCCCTTGGAAGACAGATTGAGATTAATTATGGATTTTATTTATTTATTTGCTAATCGAGTTTTAATTTGATGCTCAAACTTGTTTTATTTGTATGTTCTTATATTTAAAATAAATTAATTTTAAAAGATTAAATCGAGTAATCCAATTTTACATCAATTATATGCCACGTAATTAATTTGTTCATGCATGAAATGAAATGCTGCTATATTATAGAATGTCATTAAGACGTAATTTTATTTATTGTTCGAATTTTGTATTATAAATAAATGACTATATAAAAATATTATATTTAACAAAAATGGGTTTGTGGTTTTGAGCTGGAGCTAAATGAAGAAGAAGCCGAGCACATATGTAAAATCTAAGTTCAGCAGATCAATTTTTCCCCTTATCTCAAATATTGTTCTTCACCAAGAAAGATGTGTGTATAATAATAGTTTATAACAGAGAAGAAAGTTCTATAACAAAGACAAGAAATGAACCATTCTTTTCTTCATTGGTATGTTACCTGCATATTAAAAACAAGGAAAGAACATTCCTTTGCTTTGTCTCTTCTACTTTCTCCATTATAAATTTAAAACAGTTCGTTCATACATTCTCTTATTCAACGCTAATCTCCCGATCTTGTCAATCGATCGATCTCCACATCGACAATAAGCAGGTAATAGCTCCGTTATTATTGTTTTCTCCACTATTATAGTTTTGGCGAGGATTTTCTCATGCTATGGATGGTGAGAAAGTTGGTTGTGATATAAAATTATTTTGTCAATAAATCATGATTCTCAAACTTATTATGGATCTGAGTTCTATCTTTTTAATTGCAACTCCATGATTTATCTTTATCTTGGTCTTCTTTCAAGGATCTTTTTTGGGTTTGCGATTGCGAAGTCGCATTCTATTTATTAGTTGGAAAGAACAAATAATGCTTGAGATGTTACATATATAAGCAATTATAACTTTCTACAATGTGAATGTGTTAG